>CAIGQS010000019.1:342500-597500 GCA_903798195.1 Danio kyathit
ACACTGTAAAAACAAATATCCATTAATTAACAGTTTTCCATATTTTGTGATTTGTGTTTTTAGTTTATTTATGATGTTGAAAGATTGATTTTGGGACCTTGACCTCTGCTCACATTAATTTTGATATTAAGTTAGTAATAGAATAGATAGAAAGTTTAACAAAGTGGATTCATTTGCCTTTTTAGTAGTTTAAAACAATATATATATACTCTATACTATATATACAGTTGAAGCCAGAATTATACCTCCTGAATTATTAGCCCCCCCTGTATATTTTTCCCCAATTTCTGTTTAAGAGAAGTTTTTCTCAACACACTTCTAAAGACAATAGTTTTAACAACTCATTTCTAATAACTGATTTATTTCCTCTTTGTCATGATGACAGTAAATAATATTTTACTAGATATTTTTTTAAAGATACTAGTATTCAGCTTAAAGTGACATTTAAAGGCTTAACTAGGTTAATCAAGTTAATTATGGAAGTTAGGGTAAGTAGGCAAGTCATTGTAAAATGATGGCTTGTTTTGTAGACAAAAAGATATTGCATAAGAGGGCTAACAATTTTGATCTTAAAATGGTTTTTAAAAAAAAAATTAAAACTGCATTTATTTTAGCCAAAATAAAACAAATCAGACTTTCCGCAGAAAAAAAAATATTATCAGACATACTGTGAAAAATTTCTTGCTCTGTTAAACATCTTTTGGGAAACATTTTAAAAAAGAAAAACAAATAACAGGAGGGCAAATCATTTTGACTTCAACTGTATTGAAAATGTCAACAAATGTCGCGTTTGACTTTTGAATTAAAGAGAAAACAACCATGAATCACAAAATACGGGAAACTGTTAATCAACATATGTTTTATGGTGTTACACTGTGCATTTTTAAGTGCATCTTTATATTCATACATGGTCAGCTCAGAAAGGCTTTACTGTGAATGAGATGCAAATTACAGTCGCACTAAGCTGTATAACAGTATTGATTTAATTGATCATGCAGCCCTAATTGGGACAGAGAACATGAGAAAATAAATATATATTTTTAAACATATTCGATGAAAAGCATGGCAAAATTACCTCACAAATCTTGCAGATCATATTTTAAGGGCAGCTGAGAAGCTGAAGCCATTAAATCTGCTGTAAGGAAATCATGATTGCTTACCAGAGAGAAGCATAGGGTCCTTCTCAACAGACTTCCGCACATGGTCTGATTCACCAGTCAAAGAGCTCTCGTCAATTTTCAGGTCATTTCCCTGAACCAGGACCCCGTCAGCAGGTAGGAGGTCACCTGACAATGCAAATGAAAGTAGGACAAACATCCCAGAATCACTATGGCATCCTTAATATCCCCAATAGCATTAGTACCAATAATACTATATTACACTGGAAACATGATCAACAAATGAGTTTCTATTGTGATTTGTTGAAATGTGAACATTACTCTAAAAATACCTCCATGGTAATCCACACCTTAGTCATATTAGCTGATTTCAGTTTAATCTGGGCATTCGCTTCCGCTCGACTCACAGGCAGAAAACTCACCGTATTTGATCTGCGCCATGTCCCCAACCACCATCTCAGCGACGGGGATCTGGATGACGTTTCCATTGCGCACTACAGCGAAGCGCTGCTCCAGCTCGATGCGGCTCTGCAGACCCCGAAACTGTTTCTCTTTGCTCCAGTCGTTGAAAGCGGTCACCAGCACCACACAAATGACAGATAACAGGATGGCGGCGCCTTCAATCCATCCGGCCTCCGCCTCGCCTTCGTCTCCAGCTCCTCCTGCACCTTTCCCACAGGCTGTACAGGGTGAAAAGATTGTGGTGTGATAGCAGACATATCATTGTTGCTGGTGTTGAGTAAGATCCTGTTCTTGGGCCCCTAAGCTCTTTTTATTGCCACTTTTAGAAATTGCTTTTTTAGAAAGTACGTATGTTTCATCCTCAGAATATAAAAATAATGTATTTTAAAATGTCACATCTAATGTATAAAATATACAGTGCTCAGCATATATAAGTACACCCCTCACAAATCTATCTTTTAAATTCATATTTTTAACAGGAAGCTATACAATATCATATTTGTGCATATACATTAGATAAGTCAGTACTGAAGCAAAATCTGGAGCTTCAGTATCTACCAAAATAACTTACGATAACGGTCCAAAAACTAGTACACCCAAATTTATATGTTATAGAAAAATATTAAATACAAATTCAACAAAAGAGGTAAAATCAAGGTGAAATTTTGTAGTTTGTCATTTTTTTTTATATTGCTTGAATTTAATTGTATTATCTTTCAATTTCTAAATATGTTTGGTGACTAAAATATTATTTGAATAAATATATCTGTTTAATAAATCTGTTTTGTTTAAAAGCACCAAAATACATTGCCTATATCCACTGAGAAATTAATAAAAATATTCATTTTCAAAATGGGCTGCACTCAATTATGCTGAGCACTGAACCTTAAACATAACAGACTATGAAACAATACAAAAAAAAAGATATTTGATATATATGTGTGTGTGTGTGTGTGTGTGTGTGTGTGTGTGTGTGTGTGTGTGTGTGTGTGTGTGTGTGTGTGTGTATACATATACATACACACACATATATATATATATCTATATATATATATACTTACACACACTCACACACACACACACATACACAGTTGAATTCAAAATTATTAAACCCCCTTCTCATTTGTTTCTTTTTTAAATATTTCCCAAATTCTGTTTAACAAAGCAAGGAAATATTCACAGTATGTCTGATAATATTTTTTCTTCTGGAGAAAGTCAGTTTTTATTTTATTTCGGCTTGAATAAAAGCAGTTTGTAATTTTTTAAACATCATTTTAAGGTCAAAATTAAAAGCCCCTTTAAGCTATATTTTTTTCGATCGTCTACAGAACAAACCATCGTTATACAATAACTTGCCTAATTACCCTAACCTGCCTAGTTAACCTAATTAACCTAGTTAAGCCTTTAAATGTCACTAAGCTGTATAGAAGTGTCTTGAAAAATATCTAGTAAAATATTATTCACTGTCATCATGGCAAAGATAAAATAAATCAGTTGTTAGAAATGAGTAATTAAAACTATTGTGTTTAGAAATGTGTTGAAAAAATCATCTCTCCGTTAAACAGACATTAGGGAAGAAAAAAAACAGGGGGGCTAATAATTCTGACTTCAACTGTATATTATATTTCACAATATTACTGTAGTAGAGAGTCTTTCAATCATTAAAAAACTAATTTTAAATAGTGTTTTTGAATGGTAAACATAAAGCATCTGTTAGATGCTCAG
The DNA here is from genome assembly GCA_903798195.1 of Danio kyathit. Classification (NCBI taxonomy): domain Eukaryota; kingdom Metazoa; phylum Chordata; class Actinopteri; order Cypriniformes; family Danionidae; genus Danio; species Danio kyathit. Next base: position 345,806 of record CAIGQS010000019.1, read on the forward strand.
AAGTTAAAGCAAGAAAGCAAATAAATTAAAAGTCATCATTAAATTAGAAGACTGTCATCTATCTGCATATACTGTATAAAGCTAACTAGGTGTTTCATAATGTATTAATATTAATATATAGAGTAAAAATAACCCATTCAGAGATCTGATTAACCTGCAGGGGCTTATTTATTTAATAATCATTTGGTTGTATTGCTTCCTAACGCAAAGGGATGTTTACTGTAAGTTACACAGCACTCAAGACTGAGCCAGGTTATTAGGTGGTCCAGCAGGTTGATTGGTGAATCACAGCTGAGTATTGAATCCCTGTATAGTAGGCAGCTTTTATACACTCTTAGAAATAAAGGTACAGGAGCTGTCACTGGGGCAGTATCTTTTGAAAAGGTACATACATGTATTTGTACCTGAAGGGTCCATAATGGCACCTCAAAGGTACTTTTTAGGTACAATTGGGCACTAATATGCACCTTTGAGGCACCACTGTGGACTCTTTGGGTACAAATATGTTTCTTTTGAAAAGGTACTGCCCCAGTGACAGCTCCTGTGCCTTTATTTCTGAGAGTGTAGATTGCCCAGAATATTAGTGGCTGTAGCTCTCATCCTCTGTCTGAGGAGTTTATCCTGCTACCTTCGGGTCAAAGGTTTCAGATGCTTTTTAGTAGGACAAAACGTTACAGGAATAGCTTTGTCCCATCATCTATTGTCGCTCTGAATAAATTGTAATATTTTATAATGTACTTTTGTATGTGTACTGTATATGTGGGTATGTATATGTGTTATTTAATTGTTTGTATCAAATGCAAAACTTTTGCTACAAAAAGAATCTACCTACCGGTTCCAATAAAGTCAACTCAACTCTCTCAATACACCATCACATAAAACTTTCAGAACTCAAAGCTAAATGTTGTCCTGTTTATTTTTCCCCAGCGCTCTTAAACTCCTTCCTCTTGTTTTCTCTTTTTCTGCATTCCTCCTTGACATCCTCTTTTCTCACTCCATTTTCTCACCTTCATTCTCACCTTTTTCCTCCCACACTCCCTTGATTCAGTCCTCTCTCTCTCTCTCTCTCTCTCTCTCTCTTCCCTCCCACTCTCGATCCATCATTTCCTCGACCCACAGCGTCCCTTTAACTCCCTTCCTCTACACACCTCATCCCTCCAACATCCCTGACCTCTCACCTTCACTGTCCTCTCCGGGTGGCTGATAGAAGGACAGGGCTAGGGAGATGATGGCTGCCATCTCCAGGATGATGAGGGTCACGTCTTGTAATGCCTCCCACACCAACTGAAGGAAGGTTTTGGGCTTTTTCGGGGGTATAAAGTTTTGTCCAAATGCCTGTCTGCGTTTCTCCAGATCTGTTGGGTTATCTGACAAACCTAAAAGGAAAAGAAGAAGAGTCAAATCAGGTCATCACTATATATGTATTTTTTAAGGGTTGGAACCATCTCCTAATCCAATGTAATGTTATGCAATGTAAAGTGTGTGTGTGTGTGTGTGTGTGTGTGTGTGTGTGTGTGTGTGTGTGTGTGTGTGTGTGTGTGTGTGTGTGTGTGTGTGTGTGTGTGTGTGTGTGTGTATAAAGCACATTTATTGTGTATGGCCATACACCCAAACCGCTTCACAATCACGAGAGGGGTCTCTCCACACCACCACCAGTGCAGCACCCACTTGGATGATGCAACGACAGCCACAGGACAACAGCGCCAGTGCGCTCACCACACACCAGCTATTGGTGGAGTGGAGAAACAGTGATAGAGCCAATTTGGTGGATGGGGATGACTGGAAGTGCCATGATGGGTAAGGGCCAATGGAGGGAATTTGGCCAGGACACCGCTGTAACACCCCGACTCTTTACGTAAAGGGCTATGAGATTTTCTCATTCGAAAGACGGTGCCCACTGAAAGTATGGTGTCCCCTTCACTATTCCACAGACCACAGGTTGAGCACCCCCTGCTGGCCTCACTAAAACCTCTTCCAACAGCAACCTAGCTTTCCCATGTGGTCACCCATCCAGGTACTTACCAGGCTCAGCCCTGTTTAGCTTTAGTGAGTAACCGGTCTTGGGCTGCAGGGTGATATGGCTGTGGCCCTATGTCAGTTCTATTATACTACAAGGTACTCAAAATACCCCACAGATCATTTATTACATCATGTTGCAAATTCCTATTTTGGGGAAGAGGTTAAAACACACTGTTTTTGTGTGTCTCTTTAAATGTTAATGAGCTACTGCTCCCCGCTCCCTTTGCAGAGAAGGGCGGAGCCTTTACAGCTTGTACCTCATTTGAAGTCTTTGAGATATTTGAGATATTACTATGCATTTCTTTTGTATTCATATCCTAAAAATTCATCAGAATCTTAGAAACCTTGCACACTGATCACATTAACAAATGCACACTAATTAATCCTTTGTGAAAGAAATCACTAAACAATTCAGAGTCATTTCAGGCAGTAATCCTTTTGTTCTTCTTTCTCTTCCTCAAAAAAGAAAATAAAAGACTGTGTTCATCCAATACATTGCTTGAAGAGATAGGATAGTTCATCTCCTTATTAAAGAGTTGTGCATGATCATCCAGGAATTCAAAGTTTATATCAGAAAATCAGTGGCATTTTGATGCTTTGTTTATAATACTAAAGCCACATAACACAAATTTCAAAAAATTAATTAATCCTGAACAGAGTCTGGCAGTAGCTACACTCTCAGAAATAAAGATACACGAGCTGTCACTGGGATGTTACCTTTTCAAAAGGTACAAATTTGTACCTAAACGGTTCATATTAATACCTCAAGTGTACATATTAGTACCTAAAAAGTACAAAAGTGTTCCTCTTCAAATTTTTAGGTACTAATATATACTTTTGAGGTACCAATATGTACCCTTTAAATACAAACATGCACCTTTTAAAAAGGTACCACCACAGTGACAGCTCGCGTACCTTTATTTCTGAGAGTGCATGTCAAAATGGACACACACAATTATACACACTCGATAAACAGCAGCATGGGAAAGGTGCATACCAGGCATTGAAAACAGCAAGATTACTTAAGGAGTTTTCAACCATCTGCCCCATTCTGTCTTTATTTTGTGTACTTTGTTTGTCATAAAGTGCTCTCAATAAATAAAATAATAATAAAAAAACACTTTATTTTAATTGCAAAACAATGAAACCATATAATCCTGCATTTTTGATTGTTGATGGTTTTCCCTGTTGGGAAGAGGTAAAATTTGTAATTTTTACTGATCATCAGTTGGCAGCATTAACCCTTTAGATTGGCCTCTGCAAAAAAAAGCTGTCTCTGGATTTTATATGGAGTATAACAGCAAATTAAAGTGTGTGCATGTGTGTGATACATAAAGAGTTTTCAACCATCTCCCACATTCTGTCTTTTTTTTTTTCGCATACTTTGTCATAAAGTGCTCTGAGTGACAGAATTCTGGATTTTGCCATTTACTTGTACAGTGGCTCTGAATTGTCAAAACATCTGTAAAAAACACTGATCTGAAATGTTTTATGACTGACAAAAATTTCAGAGGTTGTGTTAATGTGATGGACCAAACGTTTGGTTGTAATTTTTTTTTTGTGTCTGAAAATTTCAGACTGGAATGAACGTTATTTTGACTACATCAAACAGAACATCTGTATTTTTGATTGCGCCCGGATGAAGTCTTGGTCATGTTACATTGTTCTTTGTCATCTTGAAAAGGTTATAACAGAAGTGTGTGCAAAAAAAAAAGTACATAAGTTAGTCCTTTTTTACCTGACTTATCCATAGTGAATGTAAACAGCTGAGGAGAAAATCATGTATTGTATCTGTAAATTAGACATGTAAAATCGCTGTTGGAAACGGCAACAACACACTACTAATATAACTTATGCCAAACAGCAATTTTGTTTAAAAGTCACCTATTTTACCTATTTTTTCAAGATTTAGGATAAGTCTTTTGTGTCTCCAGAATGTGTCTGTTTTAGCTGAAAACACCCATCAGATTTATTACAGTGGTTCTCAACTCCAGTCCTCAGGCCCTCCCGCCCTGCACATTTTGTGTCTCTATTATTTGACACACAAGGATCAGTTCATGGATCTCGCTGTTAATGAGCTGATGATCTGAATCAGGTGTGTTAAGTAAGGAAGACATACAAAATGTGCAGGGAAGGGGGGCCCGAGGACTGGAGTTGAGAACCACTGATTTATTATATCTTTTTGAACACTGGATTTTCTGCTCTGAGCACTATGTAGCTGTTTTTGTTGCCTGTGCCTTTAATGCTAGTTCCCACCCACCGTTTCCACGTGCCTGTCAGAGTGTGCCTCAATCTCCACCTCGGCTGCGTCAGATAAACAGCACAGTGACAGACATGAAGGAAGCAGATCTCACGTAACATTTGTGAGAAATACTACTGTAAGAACTTTTTTATTTTATGTATTTGTTGTGGAGTTAATTCAAGCCTTTCTGCAATGATGAGTCACACACAATGTTGTTACAAAGTTCACACACACACACACACACACAGCGTGCGTTTAACTTTGCACTGTTTTTGCATGGCAAATGTGACAGGATACAGGTTAATATCCACTGCTGTATGGATATCCGTTATGTTAATGTACAAAATAAACCTGATTTAATGTCCACAAATGGGATTGAAGTGTCTTCTTTTGTAATTGTACTGACATGCAGCTGTGGCGATGAAGTAAAGACGGTAAAATCGCTGTAATTCATTACAAACATGCACAGTTTTAAAAACGTTTTAAACTTGTAAACCTCATTCTTAAACACATTTGATGATGATTGATGATCACAGAGAGCTGATCAGATCTTTTAATCTTTGCACACGTCCTGTCTTGTTGATATGATTAATACATGGCTGTCAATCAACTTGGTGGGCGGGGAAACTGCACTCCTACGTTAAGTTGCGGTCGGCCTCAAAATGGGAGGGATTTGGATCCTATTTTAACGTCAGGAAATTTAAAAAAAAGAGACTTGTTGTCTTTATATCACCCCAATATGACTGTGGACACACTATACCTACACACAGATCTGTTCAAATAGCTTCCAAAAGATGATTTTCATCATAGGTTCCCTTTAAAACATCCAATCAACTTCACTCACTGCAGTACTCATTGTTCTTAAAGGGTCACGAAACACCAAAACACATTTTTTGAGATGTTGACAGTCATATATGTGTCCCACGCTGCTATAAACACTATTAAGACACATATATTTCACAAAAAAATTGAAAATTGGTTGTTTTTGCGTTATTTCGAGCAAATTTGTTTTTTTGTATTTTTTTAAGCTGCGTCACGCCGATTACATCCTTGCATGTATTCCAGTGTGGAGAGTGGATGTCTGTACCTGCGAGTATTTCGTGACATCTTTGAGTGGGCGGCATTAATTCATAAGAAAGACTTTGTTCAAACCAATCAGCGCGCTCTATTGTGTATGAGGTGCAACTTCATTAATATGCATGATAGCCACGAAGACTGTTTTACCTGTTAGTGTTTAGACGACAGAGAGACGCCACGTTGTGTTGCTAAAACAAGTCAAAGAACGAGAATTTGGAGACATGGGTCGTCATGTTGCATTTATTATTGTGCTGCAACGAAGGTTTTGTTTTCATTTCCCCGCTATGAAAGCGCAGCTGGACTCACGTGTGGATTACAGTGCATGTGACACGCGACAGAATGCGTTTGTAAGGAACATTTTTTACCCGAGAGCTTTTCGCATCTGGAAATGGTGAAATCCGGATTTGCTGCTCGTCTCCTTTTAAAAAAGACACAGCTCCAGTTTGTATTGATTGTCCTGTCTCTACAGATTTGGTAAGTGTGTGTGAGAGCAGTGCCCTTTGTTTGTTCATTCAGATGGCAAAGTTAGTTCGTATCGTCAGCAGAGCTCTTTCAGTTTTTTAAGACATGCCAAAGTCAAAATGATTTAGTTACTAAGTTTACAGTCCGTTAATATCACTGCATTATTATAGACTGAAAGATCCGCTGTAAATGGTGCTCTCCGAGTGTAAACATGTAAACACCATAATCAAACTTGTACTGTCGTGTAGGATTTTCGCCGCATTTTGTGACAGGATAGTCTATACACAAACGGCTTTCTGAAGCTACCGAGTGCATCTAAGTTACCAAGAAATGCGGAGGATTTTTTTTCTTCCATTCGCCGTGCAGTATCAAACATACCATTAAAAATCCACTCTCCAGCAGTTCCTCGCTTTCAATATCTTGTTTGTCACGGGGGACATGCAGGAAATATTCCTGAATAAAAAGTGAAAGTGCCAAACTGCAGTTAAAGTCGACAATTTAATAATTTGGCAAATAATTCGATTACTGATGTCCATGTTAACACAGTCACTGTCTTTCTCCCCAGCGTCTGTGTGTTTGTTTTGCCTCACGCGTGCCCAAATGGAAACTCCCATATTTGCAAATCCTTCCCTCTTTCCCTTCCGACACTTCCACCTAAACAGAGCTGGACACGCCCACTTTCTTGACTTTTTCCAAACTAGAGGTGTGAAAACACCCTGCTGAGACGGGGGTTTCGTGGCCCTTTAAAAGACGTTTCAGAATAAGTTACATTGGCTGTCTAGCTCGTGATGTAAATTGACATTTAATGGCTCTGTAATTTTAGATTGAATAACCTTGCACCAAAATGCTGTAAATGACCATGTTTTAACTTGAAACTTGTTGTTAAATCTTTAAGAACAAATCAATATTAACATTTTACTCAAAACCATCCCTAATAAATCCAATCAATCTTCAAAAACTGAGAATTTGAAGTGGTCCCTAAATGTTTTCATAGCAGTATATATACTTTTTTTTTAGAGAGAGACAGAGAGACAGACAGACAGAGAGAGAGAGAGAGAGATTTTAAAAGAGCCTGTGTTTGCCAGTCTTTCATCACTGCAGTCTGGACCAAACCGTTCTTTCAAAAGTGCATGTGTAAGAGTTCATAGTCTCCTACTGCGAACACCTCCAGTAACATTTCACACAAGCGCTAGCCTCAAATACACCACGGAGCTAAGTGACACCTTTAATAGCATATGCACGGCTTCCCTTTCCTATTATCACCACACATTAAAATAACACATTTAAGCAAAGATTCACAAGAGGGCCATGAAGACAAGCTAAAAAACACAACACAAACTGATATCAAAGCACAACCCACTAGGAGGTATCAATCTATAAAAGTAGCCTGTTCCTAAATAAGAAGCCATGCCAGTCTGACCAAGCCACATATATTGAATTTCTGATGTAAATAATTAATCGCGTGTTTCTGCTCATTTCAGAGGGATCCCATATAGAGGGAGGGCCTGAGAGAAGAGGGGATGGATGAAGATGAAAAGAACGACCATATTGCGTTTTATGTTTTCCTTTCCCCGACCATTTACGTCTTTCTGAATCTTTCTCTTACTCTCTCTTTCATAGATTTGTGCAGTTTCCATGGCGATGAAGACATCAAGCACAAATCGTGCCGTTCTTCAACTTCCTGTCTTCGGGCACCTTTTCGCCCAGCTACAGATGATGTCATTGATTCGGTGCGGGCCACGCGAGCTTTATAATAGATTTTTGATTGGTCTGCTGTGCAAGTCTTTTTGGAGCCTGAGAGAAAATGCATGATGCTTTCAGTCAGCGTTGAAGTCAGTAGAGTCACTCGGAGAGAAACCCAGCATTACAGCTCAGCTGAATGAGGCACTATTGACGTCAGTCTGCGAGCGTGCATGTGTGTATGCGCTGAACATGCTTCAAGGACTGACGAGGACAGGACAATCCAACCGGAAAACACTTTAAGTGGACAAAGGAGGAATGTATGGGCTGTTATGTATACAGTGAGTCAGAGCATCAGTCCAGCTGTTAGAAAGAGGGTTATACACTGATCACAGTCTCTCCATACCAGCACTCAGCACTAAACCGTGCTATTACCATATAGAAATGCATGCTAATACAACACTCTAGATGACAAGTGGACGTCTGAATGAAGACAAAGGGAGAGAGAGAGTCAAGATGGACAGAAAATGAATCGAGATGACAAACTCAGCTAGCTTATGCACACAGTCTGATACATCTGCAGCATTTATTCATTCGGTTCACTAAATTGAGAGGACTGATTTGTTTGTGAATTAGACTGAACTCATTTTAACTAAGAATTTGCTTTAGAGAAAAAAAAAAAACATTGATAATGCAGTTCTTAAAGAAGATCTTGCTTAACTTTTTCTGATTTCACACAATTATTTCATTCGTTCGTTCATTTCTTCGGCTTAGTCTGTATTTCAGAAGTCGCCACAGTGGAATGAACTTCCAACTATTCCAGCATACAGTATGTATTACACAGTGGATGCCTTTTCAGCCGCAACCCAGAATTGGGAAACACTTGCGTTCACACAGATACTCATACACTACACCGATACACTCTTGCATTCACACATACACTACAGCTAATTTAGCTTATTCAATTCACCTATATCGCATGTCTTTGGACTGTGAGGGAAACCGGAGCACCCGGAGGAAACCAGAGCACTAGGAGGAAACCTCCGCGAACATGGGGAGAACATGCAAACTCTACACAGAAGTGACAACTAGTCCAGCCAGGACTCGAACCAGCGACCTTGTTGCTCTGAGGCAACAGTGCTAACCACTTTGCCACCGTGCCACCATACAATTATTTTAAATGAATTTTGAATTAGGGCAACATGGTGGCACAGTGGGTAGTGCTATCACCTCACAGCAAGAAGGTCGCTGCTTCGAGCCTCGGCTGGGTCAGTTGGCATTTCTGTGTGGAGTTTGCATGTTCTCCCCGTGTTTGTGTGGGTTTCCTCCAGGTGCTCTGGTTTCCGCCACAGTCCAAAGACATGCGCTATAGGTGAATTGAATAAGCTAAATCGGCCGTTAGTGTATGTATGGGTGTGAATGCAAGAGTGTATTGGTGTTTCCCAGTGTTGGGTTGCAGCTGGAAGGGCATCCACTGTATACAACATATGCTGGATAAGTTGTGGCGACCCCTGATTAATAAAAGGACTAAGTCGAAAAATGAATGAATGAGTTCTAAATTAATTGGTTGCTTTTCTAAACAAAAATGATCTGAAGTATTTCAAGTTGATTTGGTTCACTAGACTAAACTCATTCATTACTCATCTAACAGTCAAAGCTTTTATAGAAAAAAAAAAACTGATAATTTTGTCATGATGTGTCAATTAACTGGTTGATCTGGTTGGCAAAATCAATCAGATTTACAAAAGATTCAATTCATTAAATCAAAGGGACTGGGAGATTTGTTTATAAGTTACACTGATCTACAGCAGTTTGCTCACTAACTTATATCAAAAAAAATATACAGAAAATCAAGTCATTTTTCCACTGAAAATCTCAATTAGTTCTTCGTGTATAATTTGCGAAGCAATTGATTTGCTGATTTTTTTTTTACTGAATTGACAGTTTGATTCATAAAACCGACAGATTTTTTTAGCATCCTGAGAGTGACTGAACCTTACAGCACTTGTTGAGACGGAGTTTGTGTGAAACATTTACTGCATTTGGGCCATCCTGAGACACAGAAATCACTGATCATGATCAGCTCATGCCAAAAGATCAGATTATACAGTATGCACTAATGCAATGTGATCACCAATCACCTACAGTATATCACCTGCCTGTAATACTGTACAGCAAACATAATACTTGATTGTGTCATCATTTACTTGTTCCAAACCTGTTGGACTTAAAAAAATACTGTGAAGAAAGCTGAAAACCTGTAACCATTGACTTACTATGTGTTTTCCCTTCTAAGGAAGTCATTGGTTACAGCTTTCTTCAACAACAAAATAAAACCTTTTCAACAGAATAAAGTAAGTTATAAGGGTTTGGAACCAGTAAATCTTAAATACTAAGCTCCAAAATTCTAGTCCATATTCACAGTCAAAGCATGGAAAAGAGCGACCAGAACATCTTCCAAATGTCTCCTTTTGTCTTAAAGAGAAAAAATAAACTTGTACAGGTTAGGGATGGATGAGCCAAGGAAGACAGCATTTTCATATCTGTGCGAACTGTCCCTTTAAGCAAAACTGCTGAGTAGCCATGCCCGCATCCATTCGCTCGCTTTAAAGAATCTCTTGCTTTTCAAACACCCCACCTCTCTTTCTCCCCCCCCACCCTTCTCACTCACTCTCTCTCTCTCTCCATCTCCCCTTGGTGTGTCCTTGACAATGCGGCAAGCTGTACCAGAATTCCTTCTCTCTCCTTCTGCTACTTCCTAACCTCCCTCTCCTTCTCTCTCTCTCTTCCTATTCTCCATCCAGCCTCCACCCCCGTTGCTCTCGGATCTCGATGTCCTGCAGCAGAACAGGTATATCTGTGTACGATCAGGCTGACAGATTGATACGTCCACGCCCTGGCTGCTGAAAACAGTGCGTGTATAGCAGAGATCTGTGGATCTGCGGTCCACGCACTGAAACTCCGCTGGAAACGCATTGCTGGAGAGAGACGGGAGAGACACTAATGGACTTCCATTTTCAGGGCCTCATCTTCACAGTGTCAGCCTTATTCAGCGTCACTTCATCTCCGCCCCCTCTGCTTTCCTCTCCTGTTGTCTCTGCTTTGTCATGGCCATGTAACAGGATTAGTTCTGCTTCCACTTGCACTAAGAGGCAAACTTCACTTATTGTGTGACAATTAGCATCAGGAGCATCAGTTTTTTTGTTATCACCGGTCAACAGAGCAGTCCCCGATGACAGCTGTTAGCCATCTCTATACATAAAGCCAGTCCGAAAGCTTTCACGTCTTCTCAACCGTGACACAGGTGGCGGTGTCAAGGTCTCCAAACCATTTGTGTTCGTTTATTTTAGGTTTAGAGTAACCACTGAAATGTAATGTACGCAGCGATGCAACATCTGATGTTCTAGCAACCATACACTCATCTGCCACTACAAAAAAATTCATATTTTAAGGGACAGAATTCTAAAAATGAATGTTCTGTCATCGTTTTACTTAATTTTTACCTCATTCCAAAGCCACAGGAGCATAAAAGTTGAATGTAATTGCTTGAGGCATACAAACAAGCAATCCTCTCGTTCTTGCAGAAGCACACATGTGTTTTTGTGACATAAAAACAAAGCTCATCAGTCCTTGGGGAAGCATAAATGTGTTTGTGTAAGGTGCAAAGCAACTCGTTGTTTATTATATAGTCTTCTGCTCATACATAAGTAGCAGTAAAAGGCAACAAAAACACTTGCAAAAGTATCACAGAACAGTCCCGTGCAATGTAACATATTTTTTAACATAATTCCTGAATAGGCAACACGATGGTGCAGTGGGTAGCACAATCGCCTTACAGCAAGAAGGTTGCTGGTTCGAGCCCCGGCTGGGTCAGTTGGCACTTCTGTGTGGAGTGTTGGATGTGTTCCCCGTGTTTGCATGGGTTTTCTCCGGGTGCTCCGGTTTCTCCCACAAGTCCAAAGACATGTGGTATATGTGAATTGGGTAAGCTAAAATTGGCCTTTAATAAACCGCTCAGTGGGTAGCACTGTCGCCTCACAGCAAGAAGGTTGCTGGTTCGAACCCTGCTGAGTCAGTTAGAATTTCTGTGTAGACTAAATTGGTCGTAGTGTGTATGGATGTTTCCCAGTGATGGGTTGCAGCTGGAAGGGCATCCGCTGCGTAAAACATATGCTGGATAAGTTGGCGGTTCATTCTGATGTGGCATACCCAGATTAATAAAGGGACTAAGCCAAAAAGAAAATGAATGAACGAATTCCTGAATATGGCCACTTTTCTTTGTCCAAAACTGGAGCTCTTACTTTATCCTTCCTGTCGTGTTCACCTCCCACCGCCTACTCTAGCATTCCCAGTCAAAAATGATCAGTTGGTTTAAACTTTAAAAAAAAAAAAAACAGTTATTCAAAACCAAATTTTTATTCAACATTCTTTAGCTGTGAACAATGTCTCAAAGTATTGTTTAACATGAATTGATAGAATTAGACATAAAACAACTGCAGTGAAAATACAAATAGTAAGTGAGTAGGTGAGTTGGGGTGGTGTACAGTATATGGGGATGTTTTCTGTCTGATGTGATGTGTTAAATATAGTCTGGATACCCATTCCTTTCCTACAGCGGTCACTTTTGACCGGGACCACCACAGGTGTAACAAGGTTGACTAAAACACTCAAAATTCAATAAAAAATGTGATCATCACTTTAATATGTTCAAGTGCATATTGTGGAGGATATCATAAGGCCTTGAGGCAATCAGATGTAAAACCCAATATTTAAGAGTGTTTTAAGTTGGTCAGATTTGACCCGAACACGACAGGCAGGTTATAATAAACTTGTTATTGATGCCATTCATTTTAACCCAAAAGCACAGCTTACGTTTTACATTAACATTTAGCAGACATTTATACAAAAGTAACGTACAAATGAGGATAAAAAAAGCCCTTCGAATGCAAAACCAACTTTACCTTAAACCAGTAAACACATATTTCCTACTTTCTCACACACAAAAAAAAAAAAATCTAAGCAAATGAAACAGATGCTTAATATAATGTAATACTTACTGAGATCACTTCTACTGAACCTGGACAACAGCTAACCTGCTTCAATGTATCCCACTCGTAGTGTGCCTGCGTAAAGTACACTCAAGACTGCACAGTGTTTTCCCAGGAACATGGATTGTTTAAAAAGAGTCTGGTGTATATGGAAAGAAAAGAGTGCATCACCTACATGTGGTTTGTCAAGCCCACTCACCTGCATGAAGCAAGCTCAGAATTGTACAATATTTTCCCAGAAGTTGTCTGGAGACATTAAAAAAATTGTGAGAGACATTAAAACCTATTGCCTTCCTGAGCACGGGCTGAGCCAATGTGATGCAAATGCTAAAGGCAGGGTTCCAACGACTGCGCCTTTGTCTTTGGGTAATAATTTCAAGCTGGTCAGGGCAGGTGAAACCTCAGGATCTATTCAAGACCCTAAAACAAGATCTTCAACTAAAACTAGTCATGCCCGTTAACTATGTCTCCACCTACAAACTCTGCCACCCCCTAAAACACATAAGCAAGATGACTTTGTCTCAAATGAGACTTCTTTCAGACTTGTGTTAGACTTGTAAGAGACTCCTGTAGGCTCTTGCAGACTTGTGGACTTCTTGAAGATGATCGTATGATTGTATGATCGAGACTTACCAACACGTCTCAATAAAGAAATTCTGTCTCCTGGACTGTTCATTCATTCATTTTCTTTTTGGCTTAGTCCCTTTATTAATCTCCAGCTGCAACCCATCAATGGGAAACATCCATACACTCACATACACTACGGACAATTTAGCTTACCCAATTCACCTACAGCGCATGTCTTTGGACTTGTGGGGGAAACCAGAGCACGTGGAGGAAACCCACGCGAACACGGGGAGAACATCCAACACTCCACACAGAAATGCCAACTGACCCAGCCGAGGCTCGAAGCAGCGGTGTTCTTGCTGTGAGGCGTACGTGTTACCCACTGCGCCACCGTGATGCTCTTCTCCTGTACTGTGTACTCTGTAACTTCATTCTCATTTTTCCAACAGTGTCCAATGCAAATAAGTGGCCAGTGTTATTGTTAGAAAATTAAAGGTTAAGTATTGATTAAATATATGCATTTTCAAATGCCTCTTTAAAATGGACGCAGACTCAGCTGTTGGCAGAGAGTTTGGCAAGTCATTCCAGCAGAATGGAACATTAAAGGTGATTTGTGATTGATTTCGCTCTTTTGGGATGGTACCACAAAGAGATGCTTGGCAGCAGAGCACAGGGTCCTGTTGGGTGCAAAAGCCTGAAGTAGTAGCCTCAAGAAAATGGGTGCACCTACAGTAGCACCAGCACCTAGAATTTAATGATAGCCATCATAAATCCAAGGTACGGTATAATCAAAACAATGAAATACAAATCTAAAGACCCCTCCACATATATCAGTGTAATGTATTCACTGATTTGAATATTTCCAGACTGGATCTCCTGATGTCTGATGACAGTCTCAATGACAGCTGAATGCAATAACTTGTTATTGTGATAAACAAAACAGATGTTTTTTTTTTTTGTCTATACCTTAGTGCTGTTCGCTATTTACTGCCATTATATGGAGGACAAATGGCATATACATGTAGTATAAAAGCTACTCCAGTAAATGATGGAGAACTTTCATTTTGGACTTTAATAAAACTGCATTATTATAAGAAATATATCAGTTGCGCAAGAGTGACACGATGGCTCAGTGGGTAGCACCGTCACCTCACAGCAGGAAGGTTGCTGGTTCGAACCCTGCTGTGTCAGTTAGAATTTCTGTGTGAACTAAATTGGCCGTAGTGAGTGTATGAGTTTATCCCAGTGCTGGGTTGCAGCTGGAAGGGCATCCGCTGTGTAAAATGTGCTGGATAAGTTGGCGGTTCATTCCACTGTGGATAATTAATAAAGGGACTAGGCCGAAAATGAATAAATGAATGAATGTCAGTTTTGCAGTTATGCCAAGCACAATTTCTTTAGGAGCTGTGAATAAAATTATATATTAGATAGCTGAAACTTTTTCTGTATGGAGTCTTTGATCCTTGTTGTGAGTCAAAAAGTTTGAAAACCACTAGCGAAAGCTCATGCAGCACTTCGATTTTTGCAGAACTATGTAGGCAGTCATTGAAAAGGAGTTCATTTGTAAGACAGGACAAATGTGCATTGCATTCTCAATGTGGCCTCAATACTTGTTCAATACAAATTCATCTCCTATTGTCAGCTTTCTCCTTCAGGTCAGCTTCTGTCATTGTGAAGCAGCAGTTTGAAGAGAATCTATCTGAGCATATCCACATGTTTCTGGCTAGCTGAACTCTGAAAAAAGAAACAGTTTAATGACAGATATTTGAAGCTATCTCTATCTCTAAATCTATCACCCCCCTTGGGCACTGAGATTTCTTAGTTCTACAGTGATTTGGCTAAACATTTGGGTCTGTGTTTATATATTTGTCCAATTTTTTTGGCATTCATAAATCATGTGGATCTGAAAATACAAGCTATGTGTTCACCCCTAAGTGTTCCTTTACATGGACTTGAACTTTAATTGCAGCTCAATCTTAATTTTTTAAAATGTAACTCTTCTGGGAAGGCTTTCCACAAGGTTTAGGTGAGTATATGGACATTTTTTTATCATTATTCCAAATGTTCATTTGAGATGTCAGGCACTGATGTTGGGTAAAAAGGCTTGGCTCACAGTCTTAGCTCTAATTCATGCTAAAGGTGTTCATTTGGGTTGAGGTCAGGACTCAGGCAAGTCAAGTACCACAACACCAAACTCACTCATTCATGTCTTTACAGACCTGGCTTTGTGCAGTGGTGTGCAGTCATGTTGTTGGAACAGGAAGAGGCTATTCTCAAACTATTCCCACAAAGTTGGAACCATGAAATTGTCCAAATTATCTTGGTATGCTGAAATATTAAGAGAATATTATCCTTTCACTGGAACTAAAAGGAAAAACAATGCTGCACTAAAATCCTCCTCCACCAAAACTTTACATTTGGCACAATGCAGTCAGGCAAGTACTGTTTTCCTTGCACAACCTAAAACCAAACTCATCCATCTGATTGGCAATCAGAGAAGCATGATTTGTCCACTCCAGAGAACACATCTCTACTGTCCAGAGTCCGGTGCTGGCATGAGTTATACCACTAGATCGAACATTTTGCATTGACTTGATGATGTAAGGTTTGGGTGCAGCTGCTCGGCCATGGAAAACCATTACACTGTGTGCTTCAGCATGCATTGACCCCTCTTTGTGATATTACATGACCTACCACTTCATGGCTGAGTTGGTGTTATTCCTAATTGCTTCCACTTTGTTATAATAATCAGTTGACCATAGAATATTTAATTAAAAATACATTTCTTGAATGGACTTATAGCAGGCAGCTAGCTCTCTGCAACTCTTACATGGTCACCCACTGAAGCTAAGCAGGGCTGTGCAAGGTCAGTACCTGGATAGGAGACCACATAGGAAAACTAGGTTGCAGCCGGAAGTTGTGTTAGTGAGGCCAGGAGGGGTAGCTCAACCTGCAGTCTGTGTGGGTGCTAATGCCCCAGTATAATGAAGGGGACCCTATACTGTCAGTGAGCACCGTCTTTCGAATGAGATTAACCGTTAAACCGAGGTCTTGACTCTCTGTGGTCATTAAAAATCCCAGTATGTCCTTTGAAAAAGAGTAGGGGTTTAACCAAATTTTCTGGCCTCTGTCCATCATGGCCTCCTAACCATCCCCATATCATAATTGGCTTCATCACTGTCTCCAATCAGCTGGTGTGTGGTGTGCAGTAGGGCTGCCGTCGCGTCAGCCAGGTGGATGCTGCACACTGGTGGTGGATGTGGAGATTCCTCCCAATGTGTAAAGCGCTTTGGGTGTCTAGTAAAAAAGCTAAATAAATGTAAGGAATTATTATTATTATTATTAGTATTATTATTATTGTTATTATTATTATTATTCTTGCACACGTGGGAACCTATCATGGTTCCAAGAATTCACTGAGCTCCTGAAAGCAACCCATTCTTTCAAAAATGTTTTTTGTGAATGCTTGATGTTAGACACCTGTTTCCATGGAAGTTATGGAAGACCTAAATTCAGTGATTTGGAGCAGTGTCCCAAAACTTTTGGTAATACTCTCTAGTACACAATAATGAAATTCAATGAAGAGCATGCAGTAGAATCGTTTACAAAGTAATAGAACATCTCCTCATCTTTCCACAAGTGTATCAAAAGAGATTAAACCTAAACATTAAAGTTTATATAATATTGTATATTGTAATTAACATTACAGTCAAATATTGTACCAGAAGTTAGAATATATTTATAATAAATATATTAATTATATTACATTTATTTTGACTACGTATGCCAACATTTGGTGTTTTTAGAGGGAATCAAAATACCATAGACAAATCTAATACTTCAAAGAGCTATGACAAAACTCTAAGCAATGAAACTGTCCTCTGCTATTTAAGGAGAATTATGTAGGCAGTCGTTGTGCTAAAAGTTCATTCATAACACAGCACAAATATGCATTGCATTCTCAGTGTGGCCTCTGTGCTTGTTCAATACAGTTTCTCTTTCAGGTCAGTGGATAATACAGTATTTTTAGCACCATACTCTTGTGGTGTTATATTGATACACCATGATACAGAACATTGAAATGTTAAAGGTTTAATCGGGTTTATCAGGTTTAAAAACTAAGCAGATTTTACTATTCTTGCTTGGGCTTAATATTATTGTTAAGTCTACAATACAATATATTGTTCAAAAACATAAAAGAAGGGTTTTTTTAATCCATTTACCATTCAAAACACTTCATTATATTATTTATGATTTTATTATTAAAAGTTTGTCATTCTGTACTATATAATGTTGTGATTCCACTTGTACTATTTAAATGTATCCATTTATTTAACTTATAATAGACCAGAATTTTAATAGCAGTCTTAAAATAAAAATAAAATACTAGCTTATAACACCAATATTTCAATATCAGTTTATTCCCTAACCTCGAACACACACATACGAAAGACGTCACTGTTTTTAATAAATTCCAAAACAGCAAGTTTGCATGATCGGGCGATCCAAACATGCATAAAAATGTCCTTGTAAACCCAGCAACCAGGCCCAAGAAAACCATAAGAAGCAGCTTTATCGTCAATCTATAAATCTTCAAAATCAGTACAATTCAATTAGAGTTTTATGGAGTTTATCTGTTTCTCATGACTGAGCATTATCTCGTCTGCTATCTAAATTCTCATCTGCAGTCATCATGGCGTATAAAAACATAACAGCAACACATTCAATTACGAGTCAGAAGAGGATGGATGGATATGCCAGGAATTGTGATCACTGCAGGGACCTTTGGAGTCGCTGACTCCAGCGAGTGAGTCTCTCCAACTCTGTTTACCCAGTAACCCTCTCTCTACACCCACCTCGCCACCGACAGCGCCGTCGCATAGCAACCCAACACGACGCGTGCAGTCAGAGTGGGAAGTTGGCCGAGTGAGACAGAGAAAGAGCTGGTGGACAAGTAGTGTGAAGAGGTGAGAGCGAAATACAGAGAAAGGAGGAAATAAATGGACAGTTTGGGGTTTAAATGCCTCTTTAAGTAGCTTTGAAGAAAAAAATTGCTACATGTAATGAAAAACATTGAGTTAGAAAAATGCGCATTGAACATGTCGATTCCACAAAGAAATCTGCACGTTATTTGAATGTTCTTTACTCTAAGAAAGATGATTCTTCACTGAAATATTCAAAATTAAGTATTCTTCTGACTTTGCTGTGTCCAAAATCGTATACAATTTGAACTTACTTCATGACTGTTAGAAAAATATGTTTTATATACAGTGGGTGACAATTCAATATGACCATTACCGCCGCGTGTGGCGTCACGGCAGGACTAAGGGATTAAGAAAATGTGTTTAGGTGTCACCGCGATAATGCTACCAGGGAGCACAAAAGGACGGCAGGTGAACGGACAGAAATATATACAGTAGTAGCTTTAAATACCGTGCTAAAATGAAGATGAAATAACGAAAGCATTTTAATTCCTTCATAAATCATTAAAAACCTGGTAACAAGCTTTATTATAATTGTAAACTTGTTAACATTTAGAAAATTAAAACTAAAGAAATAAAAGACTAAAATGAAAGTACAAACATAAATAAATAAATAAATAAATAAATAAATAAATAAATAAATAAATAAATAAATAAATAAATAAATAAAGTTGTATGAATGTAGGTAGTATAAATGCAGTTTGGACGTACTATATCCTTATTGTTATCATTACATAACCTACCCACTTCAGTTCAGTTGTGCCACTACCAAATAAATTCTCTCACATGAACGTATGGTATAGTATATTGGTACGTCAATTGAATGTACACTTCATAATCTCGCCTGACGCAGTATATTTCTATACTACGTTTTTTGTTTTTCAAATACTATTAATGTGGATTTAATTCTTAGTTTCTTTTTTAATCTTCTTGTCTTTCTGATTCTATGAAGTCCCTCCCTCAGAAATACACAATGGGCTCTTATTGGTCTGCTGAGCCAATGTGTTCTGATTCGCTAAACGGCTAATGCACATTGTAAATATCATGCCTGGGTGCAGGGTTTATGTAAATTTTAGGGTTTGTGATGTCACAAACTAAAGAAGCTTGTATCAGTCGTTTGTGGTCTGCCTTAAAAAGCCAATTCTATAAAAGACAATTTGCACTGAACTTTGACCATCATAGCTTTGCACAGTGTATATACAGGCATCAGAGATTGAAATTTAATACCTTTTAAGACCCTTTTTAAGACTCTTTGCATAGATTTTACGACCTCATCACCAATTTAGATTTCAACCAGTAACATAGACATATTAACTTGTATTAACTTGTAGTATACTTACTAAATACTGATAGCAAGAAACTAATCCTAAACTAAAGCATTGTTCCTATACTGAATAAAAATGCTAATCCAGCAGGTGGTGCCTTTACAACAGCAGGAATAACAGTGTTTCCCTGCAATAAACAAAGCAGCGTGGTGTCAAATCTAACAGGTTTTTCTTTGATTTTATAAACTACACCGCATCCCAATATTCAAAGATTAAATTCAGGTAAACTTTAGCATACTGATACCAAATTGAATACCTTGTAAAATAGCATTTAAAACTTTTTAATACTTTTTAAGGGGCTTAAATTTCTCTAAATTGATTTATCAATTTTTAATACTTTTTAAGACCCCACGGACACAACATTACACACTAACAATGCTATAAAAGTGAAGTTATAATCAAAGTCTTTAATACAGTGGCATTCATGTCCAGTACACTTTGCTTACAGTATTTATGCGAGTGACAACTACATTCTGTAGCTAAACTCTCACCTGTACTAAGCCCTGCTTTGTAAATTAACTAGACAGCCAGTTGTCTGTTGCATCACATTTGCATTCAGTATGTTTTTTTTGTGTGGTTTGGGTAACTTAAAGAGTCACATATGAGTTGTGTGTAACTGAAAGTTTAAGGTACATTTACACAACTAGTGCAGACCAATATTAGAGAACTATATTTAAATACTTTAGAAAATTTGTTTTTTTTTTTTTAAACATATAAAAAAGATATAAAAAACCAATCACGATATGAAGAAATTCTATCAAAAAATAGTGCTGGACCATCAGTTCTTTTAAGGCTTCAAAGCCAGAGTCATTCTCAGCATAAAATGCAAAAACGCAATAGTCCAGTAAGTTTGCATGGCTATTTCAGAAATATTTTATCCTCACAATCAAGCTGTAGCAACATTATTAAAGTTATACATTTGAAAAACACTTTATTACACTTTATTACACATCTTTATTTTCACATGTTACAAATCTTCAAATTAATTCTGACCATCTATTAATGCAGGATAGGTAATGACAACTGACTGGTCTCCCAGTGCTTAAAATTATTCATATTACGTGATTCATTTACAACAAAAAAAAATCATAATGCCTTAATCACCAAAATCATTTTTTGTCTTGCATTATATAATAAAAAGGAAAAATCTCTGAGCTGATTCATTTTCAGTTAATTATTTTTTGTTATTTTTTGTGAATTGGAATGTGTGCAAAGGATTGTGTGGGTGATTGAAGGATGCCAAGAATGCACATGATGCATCCTTCAACACAAACAATGTAGGATGCGAATCGAAGACTACCTACTGAGCATGCTTCAAATTAAGACATCTTTCGACTGAGCTTGATGACATGGCAGCCTAGATATGGCATAAGAAGCACCTATAGTCTACCGTTGTTGTTTTGCTTGTGTATGTTTTTGCAGTTAACACAAAGAGGACGGCAGTATCGTTTTCAAAAACTTTAAAACTCATATTTAAAAGTTATCGTTTCCACCAAAACACCGTTGTGGTATAGAGTAATGACTAAACCTTTAAAAAAGTTTTCCACTTTTAGTTGAAAACATAAAGATCAAGTTCCTGACCATCACTGGAGCTGCTCACTCAGTTTTGTCAAATGCTATACTCTTTCCAAGGCATGAAAGCTTCTGTTGGTTAATTAAGTTATGATGGATGAAACAAGCATCAGTTGAACCTTTGCTGCCTCAAATGTGATATGACTTTGCAGTTTCGGACATAGCTACAGTATTTTTAATATGCACCTTGGTCACTGCCTATATGCTTTAAAGAGCTCCTATTATAGGTTTTTGAAAATTACCTTCCATACAGTGTGTAACACAGCTCTAAGTGTATGAAAACATCCAGCTGAGGTTTACTAGTGAAGTGCAGGTGGATATGGGATTGATCATGGCTGAAGATGAGTGAACATTAATGAGTGAACGTTCTGGTGATTAATGCAATAATCTACCCTGCAATGAGGAATTCATCTGCTGTTTGTTAAAGGAAGGATCAGAAAAGACTTGATGTATGGGACTTTGTCAGAGCTTGACTGGAACTTTATCAGTACACAGTTCATGGATCAGTTTCTTCCTCCAGTTCACAAGTGTAAGTAAGTTTGATTAAAATGGTTGCCTCCTTATTTTCTCTAGCTTGTAAAATATGTATTTAATTTTGTTACTTGTAATCACTCCACGCGACTTGTACTGTGGTTAACTCTTTATATTCACATATCGCATCTAATGTCATGTTGAAAATGCAATCCGTGCCGCTTTGTTTACCAATTGAGATGGGTTTGTGAGCTCGCAGTCCTCTGCCCTTTGTTGTTGCTATGGCCACAATCAGCTGTTCTTACACACGTGCGGCAGTCAAGTTTTAAAGTAGTTCAGCTTTTGCCACTGTGTGGATTAATACTGGATGTGTGTCGTTGTTTTTACTTATACACTGTAAAACCCAAAAAGTTAAGGTAACTCAAACCATTTAAGTTCAAAAACTAATCCAAATGAGTACTGTGAACTTAATCCATTTGAGTAAAAGAAGCAATTTGAGCAAAGTAAAACCCAACAAATGAAGAGAACTCAAACCTACTTAGCATTTTAAAACTCAAGAAGTTAAGGCAATTCAAACCGTTTGAGGAAACAGATTGCTACAAACCATTTGAGTTTAAAAAAAAGACTAATCTACAGTATATGAGTACTGTGAACTTACTCCATTGAAGTTGAAGTAATGAGGTATTTAATTAACTCATTACCTTCAACACTGAGTTCAAAACTATTTTCAAATGAGTAGAATTAACTTTCTGTAAATTTTGAGTTAACTACACTCATTTCATCTGATAAAGTTGACTGTTGGGTTTTACAGTGTAGTTAAGAATAGAGCAATATGCTGGTGTTTAACTTCATTGGGCTCACACATACACTCTGCACTCTAGCTACTTCAACAATGTTGATAAGCCGTGGTGGGCGATTCTCTCTGTCTCGCACTGAACGCAGTTGACCAATCACAATAGACTGGGTCATCGGACGAATCAGCACAGATTAGCATTGCGCTAAGGAAGGGGTTGGGAACAAATGAATCACTGAACGAATCATATGGGAGTCGTTAATTAGGTACAAATAAATCCATGACAATGAAAGTGTTTTTTGACCTTGCATGCATATCAGCCTGTTGTTGGAGACCTTCAAACCAAAATATGACATTTTATAATGCATAATAGGGGCTCTTTAAAGGTACAGTATAAGTCAAACAGAATATGTAATTAAAGGAGTAATTTACCTAAAACTGTCATCTGTCATCATTTACTCACTCTGCACTGGTTGCCAACCAGTTTGAGTTTCTTTATTCTCTTGAACACATAAAAAAAAAGAAATGTTCAAGAAAGCTGGAAACCGCTAACTATTGACTTCCAAAGTATTTGTTTTTCCTACTATGGATGTCAATGGTTTTTAGCTTTCTTCAAAATATCTTCTTTTGCGTCTTAAAGAGAATAAAAAAACTCAAACAGGTTGGCAACCAGTGAAGACTGAGTAACCCTAACCTGATTTCACCAAGTAGGACATGTTCCTGGATCTATGTTGAAACAACATTCCAATCAGCCAATCAGAATTAACAGATACTATTTATGTTAAGTTTAGACTTATGGTTAAGTTCAGGCACTTCTACATGAGTGTTATCCAACTATTACTGCCCTCTGATTTTGGGAATAATTTACAGCTATGGTTGGGTTTAGGGGTAGGGAATTGGTATGGATTACATTTTCCAACAAAAATGATGTTCCAGGATCAACATAGATGTTAATCCAGGATTGCATCGTACTTGGCAAAATCATGATATGCGGGTGAGTAAATGGCTAAATAGTTAGAACCATTTGAGGGTGAGAAAATAGTGAGTAAGTTTTAAATTTTGGGTGAACTATTCCTTTAAATCCCACATTCTGCTGCATTTTGAAAATCTCATCTAGAAGTAAATGCAGATGTCAATTCCAAAAACAGAATGAGACACAATTTGAGACACAAAATACTGTAAGCAAAACATTTATCTCACCATCAGTTGTGGAAGACTTGAGTCTCTGACATAGGCCTTCTACATCTGGAAAGCTTTCCTGGATTTTCTGCAGGGCTTCGGCTCCTCTCAGCTCCATCAGGTTCCGGAGCTCATCCAACGACACCCCGAAGTCACCAGCATGGTTGACTTCTGCACCTCCTCCGCCCCGCTTAGGGTAAAACTCCACCGTGCTGTTGGCCATATCACCCATGGTCGCCGTAGTGGACATCTTGAGTCTTAAGGTGATTGGTCCACGATGTTTGATCTATATGACGTCTTCTACTTTTCAGCAACGTGAGGCCAGTCTTAGTGGCTTAATTAATTTTGGTTTTAAATTGGCTCCTCCACTCCTCTCTCCCTCCCCGGTAGTTCCTCCCGTTCTTCTAACTCTCCATCAGAGGAACCAATCGGGACAACGTCAGCCGGACACTTACAGCGTTTTCAAAAGAAATCCTATCCTCTCCACTAAACCCCCTCACCCCGAGGGTCAACAGAACGAAGGATCGGGCCTCTTCCAATCCATCAGGACAACGAGAACGTGGGGCGCAAAACCGAGAAGGATGTTTTGTAGATCTTCAGCACTAATGCGTTAGGATTCAAAGGAAGCTGGATGTTGGGATTGGCGAGGAAGCCTGCAGAGACACACAGACAGAATAACACATTACAGTCTTCAAAGTGCTCGTGTGGGCAGCAACTCGGAGTACAGTGGGCATTCCTTAAGAGACAGAGCAGGGATACAGTCAGACGGCTCCGAGCGAATGCTTTCAAACGCATCAGCACATTTTCACCTCAATTCTAAAGGTCTTTTGTGTTTTAATTGAGTCACACTCGTCTCTTACTCCCATTAATGAGGTATCAGACAGGTCGCCGCAATAATAATTACACTAAACGAATTTTGTGGCCATTTCGCAAGCAACACAAGTGAAATCCCTGGACATACAGTGAGGTATACTGTATGAGGGATGTGTGCTCTCACAGATGGCGATGCAAATAGCATATACTGTACTGTATCTCTAGCGATCCAGACCACTGCATTGGCCCATAGTTGCCATGGCAACTTACAGATGCCTCTGACTCCCACAAAGCTCCTTCGGCCTCACTATACCCCAACACACACACACACACACACACACACACACTTACATGTACATTTGGTTCTTATTCACACTCTAACACTAGCTATTTATGTGGCAGCTAGATAATTGACATTAGTTATCGATACCATTTAGGCTCTAATACTTTTTCCTTTTCTTTTTCTCTATTTCCCAGCATGCCTCTGTAACTGTCCCTGCATTCGCTTAGATGACAGTTTGAGCCTCAGACGGCACACCCACAGACACCCACGGCCCGTTCACTGAGTGTCTGATGCACACACCACACGCAACACTGCAAAGTACTTTCTCAATCTGCCAAGGACTAATCTGATTGGTTGAGTGCAGGTAGCATCCAGGAGTTAAAGCACACAGGATTATTTTTTTCAGCTGTCTGCAAACTGAGCTACAAGGTTATTAAATTGGTTTATTTATTAATAATAATAATAATAATAATACATTATATGTTTGGTGTGTGTGTGTTTATATATATATATATATATATAATATATATATATATATATATATATATATATATATATATATATATATATATATATATATATATATATATATATATATAAACACATACATACATAATTCTGTCTGGTTCCTGAATCTGATTGGCTGATAGCCGAGTGATAATCTGCAAATAACAGCACTAGTGCCGCCTCTTCACCCTTCTGTATTACTCCGTCCACATACAGCGACAAGCAGAGGACACTCTACAGTTTGATAAATATTGCTGCTGTTGGGCAACGTAATGTACTTTTGAGGCTTTTTAGTCAAGAATGTAGTTGTTTAGACTGCTATTTATAAGGATAGAGCCTATTTTATATATAATAATAAGTATACTAATAATACTAATACTAACATAATAAGTCTTTAGGGGAGAAAAAAAGCCTTTTCTCAGCATAAATTTCCAACTACAGCTGAACAAAACATTATAAATCTGGTAAGTGACATTCTGAGTAGATCTCTCTTTTGTATGTTGTAGTGCACCAGAGAAATACTGCAAATGGATATAATTCAGCCTTATAATCTTAAAATATCAGCAAAATCACCTGTTTTGTCATTACTTTAGATATTATGCTAGAGAATCATTCAAATACTAGCTCTAAAGTGAGCTGCAGATATGAATGACTGGCGGAAGACAGTAGTTCCACATACAAGGGTTTTTGAGACTCTCTGTGTTTGATTTTCTTTTTTTATACAAACGATTATGCATTCAAACTGGTGTATAAATGCAATATCACACTCATAGCAGTTTAATAAGGCTGTATATTGGCACTGGTGGGGGGCACTAAGGCACTCGGCCTGCGGCCTCACGCCAACGCACGCCTCCCACCAGTGCCGATATACAGCCAGATCGCACTGCTATGAGTGTCAGATTGCTCCCATATATATATATATATATATATATATATATATATATACTTGTGATATAATATATAATATAATTCAGATAAATCTGTTGATTAACTTAATTGTCAGTCATGGAAAATGGCTGTTTAGGCAACAATTTGAGAAACCACACTTTTATAATCAAAATAGTAACTATATTAAATGATTATGATATTACATACTGTATATATTTTTATAAAATTATTAAAAATGATTGAAAATTGGGATTGAATATTATTTTCAATTTAAAACAAATATTTGAGTGGTTGATGAATTTGCATGAAAATCATGTCTGTAAAAAAAATGTTTAGGTGGAGTTTTAAAAGTTCAATTAGATTTTTTTTCAGAAATGTGGTTTAAAAAACATCATTACTGGTGTCCGTCTTAAAACAAAACAACTGAAAAATTAAAGTCAGAAAAAAGCACTTAAAATAGCTATAGTTCATACATTTTTAAAAAGGTGTTTGAGGGTTGATATACCAGAATTTTAAAATACTATATAAAATTCAACATAACACTCAAATAATTTCTTGATTACAAAATATTTAAAAAAATGTAACATTTATTAATTAATTGGTTTAATAAAACATTTCTGGATGTACAACAAAAATGAAGAATGGTTGATTATATTTACAGCAGTTTGTCCAAGAAATGGGTCTTTAGGTATAAACTATTTTTGAATCCAAAAAATTTATTTAAAAAAAAATCTAAACTTTATTGGTAAAAATCCAGTAAAAACAAATAAAATGTGGTAATTGTCATGTAAAATATTAAAATTATAATAAAAAAAATAATTCCAACATTTCAGTAATTATTCATTCATTCTTTAATTTTCCTTCAGCTTAGTCCCTTTATTCATCAGGGATCATCACAGCGGAATAAAACGCCAACTTATCCAGCACATGTTTTATAAAGCGGATGCCTTTCCAGCTGCAACCCATCACTGCAAAACATACACTAAAGACAATTTAGCTTACCCAATTCACCTATAGTGCATGTTTTTGAACTGTGGGGGAAACCGGAGCACCCAGAGAAAACCCACGCCAACACAGGAAGAACATGCAAACTTCACACAGAAACACCAACTGATCCAGTCGGGGCTCAAACTAGTGACCTTTTTACTGTGAGGTGACAGTGCTAACCACTGAGCCACCGTGTCGCCCATTTCATTTATTCATTCATTCATTTTCTTTCCGGCTTAGTCCCTTTATTAATCTGGGGTCGCCACAGTGAAATGAACCACCAACTTATCCAGCACATGTTTTACACAGCGGATGCCCTTCCAGCTGCAACCCATCACTGGGAAACCATTTTAGTAATTATCTATAATTAATTTGACTAAAATGCAACCGCATATGCAATAAAACCAAATTAGTTTGGTAGTTTAGATCAGTAGATCTATTCCAGCCTAAGCTCATGGTGGTGAGAAGAAGAAGCTGTGATATGGACCAGGTCTCATGCTGTTCAGTCAGAATCTGTCTATCTGTCTATATGAGTCTGCTTGTAGGGAGATGAGTGTGGGGTAATGCAGCAGCAGTGAGCTGTGTGTGTGTGTGTGTAGGCAGTGTTCAGAAGTGACACAGAGGGTGTCATCATTCTCATGCTGACTCACTAACCCCAGTCTTCCTGCACCCTCCGCTCTTCTGCATACATGCACACACACACACACACACACACACACCATCCATCAGCTTCTGCACACTCAACACATCACCTGGGCTCACATGGGCAAAACCACACTCTGGCTGTGCATACCTCTCATCTTTGACATTTTTTTACATTTAGATGCTTTTATTAACATTGTATTGGAGACACACATTAATAAGTTCTTGTTTAATTGAATCCATAATTTCGGTATTGCTATGCCCCATGTATAACTTTTTGAGATACAGTAGAGAAACATAAAACTGCATTGATTTTGAGGAGATAAATTACAGAATTTATTTAACCATGGTATAATATGTGTTAAAGATAGGTAAAAGTATTATGTTCTTACTGGTGGTAGCTTTAAAAATGACTTAAAATACAGTATATCATACAACAAGCAGAGTATGTGTTAGCCTTCTGTACCTAAACAGCACGACAAAAAGTCTGGCCCTCGTTCCAGCTTATTGTGGCCAAAAACCGCCTACTTAGATGAAAATATACTGTCTGAATGATGTGTAAAGTGACCATCTATGGTTTATTTTGTGGTTAGAACCAGAGATAACATGAAAAAAATTATAACATTATATAGTCAAAATTATTAGCCTTGAATTTTTATTTCTTTTTTGAAATATTTCCCAAATGCTGTTTAACAGAGGAAGGAAAATTTCACAGTATTTCTGATAGTATTTTTTTTTCTTTTGGAGAAAGTCTTATTGTTTTATTTCATCTAGAATAAAAACGGTTTTTTAATAAAAAAAAAAAAACTTAAATAAAAACTTAAAAACTAAAATATTATTAGCCCCCTTAAGCAATATATATTTTTAAAATTGTCTACAGAACAGTTATACAATGACTTGCCTAATTACCCTAACTAGCCTAATTAACATAATTGACCTAGTTAAGCCATTAAAATATTGTATGGCCAATAAAATACATTTTTTATTGCTAAAATGATGATCAGGGCCAGTTATACTACAATATATATTACAACCCCAAATTAGAAAAAGTTGGGACAGTTCGGAAGACAAAAAAAGTAGTGATTTCTAAATTCATGTTGACTTGTATTTCATTGCGGACAATACAACAAACATTATTTAATGTGTTGCTCATGTTTTTTACTTTATTTATTTTCAAAATAAACACATCCCATGCCAGCAAAGATGGGCCTATGATTGCAAGTTTGGACATAAATATGTAAAAAAAAATTGTTGAAATGTTTAAACACAATGTTTTTCAAAGAAGGATAAAGAAAAAAAAAAGAAAAGAAAAGGATATTCCACCTTCAACAGTGCATAACATAATTAAAAGATTCAAGGAATATGGAGGAATTTCAGTGCGTAAAGGAAAAGGGCTCAAGCCTTAACTGAACTACCATGATCTCCGATCCCTCAGGCGGCACTGCATCAAGAATCCTCATTCATCTTTAAGTGATATCACCACATGGGCTCAGGACTACTTTGGCAACTCTTTGTCAAGTACCACAATACACAGTTACATCCACAAATGCCAGTTAAAACTGTACTGTGCCAAAAGCAAGCCCTATGTTAACAGTGTCCAGAAACACTGTCAACATCTCTGGGCTTGGAGGCATCTGGGATGGACCATCACACAGTGGAAACGTGTACTGTGGTCAGATGAATCTGTATTTCAGATATTTTTTTGGAGAAATGGAAGCCGTGGGCTCCGGACCAAAGCAGAAAATGATCTTCCAGACTATTACCAGCAACAAGTTTGTGTCAGTGCCTGTGGCAAATGTAGCTTACATTTCTGTGATGGCAACAATAATGCTGAAAAGTGCATAGAGATTTTGGAGCGCGATAGGCTGCCTTCTATTCCAGGGACGCTCATGCATATTTTTAACAAGACAATGCAAAACCACATTCTGCACACATTACAGGCTGAGGAGGAAGAGGATACAGGTACTTGACTGGCCTGCCTGCAGTCCTGACCTGTAAATGTGTGGTGCATTTTAAAGCGCAAAATGCGACAACAAAGACAGCGTTCTGTTGCCCACTTTAAGAGTTGTTTGCAGGAAGAATGGGACCAAATTACACCTGAAACACTTCATCACTTGGGGTCTTCAGTCCCTAAACATTTTTAAGTGTTGTAAAAAGGAATGGCAACATTACAAAGTGGTAATGCTTTACTGTTTCAACTTTTTTTGAAATGTGTTGCAAGAACTAAAATTTTGGATTGGAATAAGTGTTTATTTTGAAAAATAAATAAATAAATAAAAAAATCATCAAGAAATAATGTTTGTTGCATTGTCTGCTATGAAATACAAGTCAAATTAAATTTAGAAATCATTACTTTCTTTTCAAATAATTGATTTCTTTTATCTTTGCCATGAGGACAGGACATAATATTTTACTAGACATTTTTAAAGATACTAGTATTCAGCTTAAAGTGCAATTTAAAGGCTTAACTAGGTTAATTAGGCAACTTAGGGTAATTTGGCAAGTCATTGTATAACAGTGGTTTATCTGTAGGCAATTGAAAAGAATATTGCTCAAGGAGGCTAATATTGATCTTGAAATGGTTTTAAAAAAATTTTTAAATGCTTTTATTCTGGCCAAAATAAAACAAATAAGACTACATTAAATTATTAAAGCAACAAATATTGAAATCTTAATATTAAGTGAGTATGTTCTACCTGTCTAAACCTTAAAGCGAATAATCTGGTGTCCATTAAGAGCTTATTACATGAGAAACCATAAAAACTTACAACTTGACCTCTTATTCAAGTAACTGTTTGGCACATTTGTTTGTCACCAGCTTATCAGTTCTTCAATCTGAGCCGGAACTGTTATCCTCACTATTGGAGTAACTGGAGTGCTGAATGAGTTGGCAAAAACCAGCATCATAAGATCTTATATATTGATATTTTTGCTGGCTTGAGCTGCAAATTGTTACAGGTTTAGCCTAATTTGGTAGAATCTGGCTCAAGAATGATTCTTTTGGAAACCAGGCATCAGCATTTGCCTAAGGCTGTGGAAAAAAGGTAATAATCCTGTAAACAATGTTCAGTTTTTTTGCACATTGTTTCATTTGATTAGACCTCAATGTATCATCAGGAGCCACCGGCATTTATTTTACATTCGCTGATAAGATCTCTTCATTAAATAGCTTTAATTTGAAAGAAAGAAAACTATTTGAAAAACTATTTGAAAGAAAGAAATTAATACTTTTATTCAGCAATAGCCATGGGACTATAACCGTTTTCAAGGTATAGCACCATTTCAAGGTTTAAACAGCCACTTTTCTGTTATTTTCTTCCTAAGGTACATGTAAGATTTTTTTTTGCGTTTTCTTTTTTTTTTTTTTTGAGGACAACAGTATCTCCAGCAGAAAAGGTATCCAAAGATGCCTTTTTAAATTGTAAAAAAAATCTGTGAAAACAGCAGTAGTTTCGATTCAATTTAATTATTTATCCTGACATTTTTTGTGTTCCAAAACACTTTAAATGTTTCCCAAATTAAAATATAGTGTACCCTATCATACACCCCACGAAATACGGTGCAAGACGTGTTTGGCGCGTTGTGTTGCTATTTTCAGACCACGCAACAGTAATTTTCCCACTTTGCACCACGTTGTTTTAATAGCAAATCCATTTGCGTTTTTTTTTTGGGGCTCATGGGTGTCGGTCTAGAAAGGAGGTGTGTTAAGGCACATTGTTAGCGCGTAGCTATTTTAAGGAACTAAAATAGACTGTGCAATAAAAGTCCAGCGCAGAGCGTGTTAGTTGTATAGTTAGTTTGTATAATGTTATTATTATTAGCAGTATTATTTATTATATGCATATTTATATTTGTTTTAATAAAAACAAGCTTAGATTTGCCCATCTGTCAGGTTTTGAACCATAAGGGGCATAGGACGTGTGTTTGGATAGAACTCAGTTTTTGGACCACACTTCATTATTAATGTTCATTAATTTGCTGGAAATTAGAACTGAATTTAGAAACATTTCATAACAAATTAAATTAATTATGTAGGCTAAAGGATGTCTTTAGCAGAGTGCGTACAACTCAGTTTCCTTATCTACGAAAAAGAGAAAGTAAAGAGGCCGAATGGAGGAGGCTCATTCTTTATCCCTCGGACTGCAGATGGTCTGTTTTAACTGTTTTCATGCTAGTGAAGAGTTCAGTTTTTCCACTTACAAAGTCCGCCATGTAAACTGACTTTTACGCAACTGACTCTTAAAGGGAATGGGAGATGAAACTGATTGGTTTATTCTCAAAACACACCTATAACTCATTAAGAGAATAAGCTCAACCCTGTTAGACCATGTGCCATGGCGCAAACCATATTTTTCAGTCCCTAAAGATAGCAAAAGTGGATTTGGACATGCCCTTAATGCTTTTGCGCCATGCACTTTAGACTTTGCGCATAGATCGTTAAAATACAGCCCATTGTCTTCAAAAGGAAAAAAAGTTTTTTTTTTTTTACCCAGACACTTAAAAATATATATTTTAGAGCAGTAATCACAATACTGTGAAACCATGATAGTTTTATCCAAGGTTTTCATATTGTCAGTATCATATACCGGCCCATGCCTATTCATAAACAAAGAATTTCATTGACAATTGCTGAATAAAAGTATTCATTTCTTTCTTTCAAATAGTTCATTAATTAAAACTGATTATTAACTAATTAAAACCCAGCCAATCATCTAGCAGATTCCACAAGAGTTTGCTTACATCTCCATTTAGAAATTAGATTTCTTTCTTTTTTCTTTTTTTTTTTTACTTTTGAAAATATTCGCTTTTTGAAGAGTGCACATTTGCATCTTTTGGGGCCACTTGCTGGCATGAGCCATGTCGACTTCCAGGTCTCTGCAAGCCCAGATTTCCCTTACCAAGACTGCTTAACCATGCAGTTATGTTCAATGCGCAGGAGGCAGATGGTCTGGAGATTATGCTGAATATTCATATTGATCCGTGTTTTCCCAAACCTTTCAGCAAGTGTGCCGTAGTGACATTCGGTAAAACACTGTTGACAGTGTACTGAGCTCTCCCAGGTCTGCCTTGCCCAGACCGGCTCTGACTACCACGACCCAACCCAATCTGCTAAAGTTAAAAGAGAGAGACAGAGGGCCAGCATTACATAAATTGTTCAGCGCCTTATGTAATGTGTCTAAGTAACCAACAGAGAAGTACTGGCGCTCACACCCACTCACGGGCGCAGACACACACACACACATACAAACACAACCCCTAAAGCTAGAAGAACCTCTAATCCATATTCAGACATTAAATAAGGGCAACACCAGTCTATCCACCATACTCACACCAGGAGCCAGAGATCTGATGCTGTGAAGCAATGCAACATTCACAATTATGAAAAATAAAATTAATAAAAAACAAGCAAGGGGTTGATGAGTCAGTGTGTTGTTCACTTCAGTCTTATTATACGACAGACCACTGACGGAGTCTGAACAACACATATGAGCAAAGTAGCTTATCCGCACTTCCGTCCACTCGCATTCAGATGTCAGCTGAAATTACTTGTTTAACAAGGCATGACAGTTTCTATGAGGGGGGAAAAGACACATCTTCCCTCAACACCTACCAAATGAAAACAGATACGAACACCGGTTGTGTCCGACTATTGTGACTGAGGCGGATTAAAATATGCCTGAAGGAAAGAAGCTTTTGGAGTATAAACAAAGTGAATCTGAACAGACATGAGCTGTCTTAAAGGGATAATTCACCCCAAAATGAAAACCCTGTCATCGTTTACTCATGCTCATGTTGTTTCAAACTCATATGACTCTTTGTGCTTAAAGGCATAGTTCAGCCAAAACTAAAAAATGTTGTCATCGTTTACTCAACCTTCACTTGTCACAAACCTGTTTGAGTTTCTTTCTTCTGTTGTTCAGTTATTTGGAAAAATGTTAGAAACCTGTAACCATTGAATTCCATAGTATTTGTGGAATTTTTACACTATGGAAGTCAATGGTTACAAGTTTCTAACATGTGTTCAACAAAAAAAGAAACATGTAAAGGTTTGGAACCGCTTGAGGGTGAGTAATCAGCAAATTAATAAAAAACATTTGGTGAACTATTCCTTTAACCTTTTAACTGCTCCAGCAATAAAAACATTTTTGGATTGCATTTCTTAACTCCTAATGTCGCTTGTTAACACACTCAATGCATTTTATTTCAACACATCCCATAAATTCTAAAATATCAACCATTTGGTAGACGTTGATATGTCAGTTTATGGTAAAAGTACTAAAATTAATACATATACAGTTGAAGTCAGAATTATTAGCCCCCCTGTTTATTTTTTTCCCCAATTTCTGCTTAAGAGAAATATTTTTTTCAACACATTTCTAAACAAAATAGTTTTAATAACTAATTTCTAATAACTGATTTATTTTATCTTTGTCATGATGACAGTAAATAATATTTTACTAGATATTTTTCAAGACATTTCTATACAGCTTAAAGTGACTAAGTTAAGTTAACTAGGCAGGTTAGGGTAATTAGGCAAGTTATTGTATAATGATGGTTTGTTCTGTAGACTACTGAAAAAAAAATATCGCTTAAAGGGGCTAATAATTTTGACCTTAAAATGGTTTTTAAAAAATTTAAAACTGCTTTTATTCTAGCCGAAATAAAACAAATAAAACTTTCACCAGAAGAAAAAAATATTATAGGAAATACTGTGAAAAATTCCTTGCTCTGTTAAACATCATTTGGGAAAAATTTGTAAAAGAAAAGAAATTCAAAGGGGGCTAATAATTCTGACTTCAGCTGTACTATAAAAAAACCTGAAAATATGAAATGTAAGACCAATTTATTTTAAAACAATTAATCAAAATAAAACATTTTTGAATACTAAATCATCTTTATTTTTTGAGGTATGCCATAAAATATTTCAGATTCTCAATAATCACAGTTTCTTTCATTTATATATATTATTTACAATAAAACCAAAATCAAGTGTAGTAGTGCAACAGGATTACTGTATGTTTGTTTGATTTTCTTGTAAACCAACAATGCAAACCATTATTTAAAATCATCATTCTTTAACAGTCATTATTCAAAACAGTCAAAACTTGGTCAATCATTTGGTAGAGAAGGCAGTTACAGGGTTAAGGAAAAAAAGACATATTGGGGATATTGTGCAAGCTGCTTTTTAAATACAATAAAAGTGAATGCAAGGGGATCAATTGGATGGAAGAGCCGCTTGCACAATATGTTCATAAGATGAGAACAAATGCAAGAATATTGTATGTGTTTGGAATGCAAAATTCAGGAACTGAATATTAATGTATGCATGTATAGACCATTTCAATGTGGTCATGTCATTGGCCCATGAACATTTCCTGCTTGTTAACAAACTATTTCATAACTGTAACAAGAAGCAATTCAATCATAACTTAATGTTAAAACAGCCATCATAACAATATTTCTCAATATGTGGAACTTTTTGGATTTTCAGAAGGTATAGAAATAAAAAATGTAAAAATACATTGAGACCATTGTATTTGTTTACATCCCTCAAAATGGTCAATAAATCGAGGTGATGGAGGAATACCTATTGAAACAATTATTGACAACAGGTTGAAATTTGATCAAAACATATACAATTATTAATAAGGCTCATCAGAGACTGTTTTTATTGCGGAAACCTTTTTTATGTTGAGAGAGTTATTCTTAAGACCTTTTATAATTCATTTATTGAAAGAATTTTGTCATTTTCCTTTATTTGTTGGTTTTCCCTCAATGTCTATAAAAACAAGAATCATCTTCAAGGCATTGTTAATTTGTGCTTAAAAATTTGGGGAGTTCCCCTGCAAAGTCTTGCATTCTATTATGAACAGCAGACGTTGAGGTTGGCACACAAAATAATAAGAGATAAACAAATATTTTTAGTGGATGCCCTTTGGGGGAAGTCTAAGGACAATAAGATGTTACACAAATTGTTATAAATTTGCTTTTGTGCCTGAAGCAATTCGGTTACGTAATAAATGTAGTTGATCGATAGATTATTATTAATATAGTTTTATTTTATTATTTTTTCCCCTTACAAATTATTATTTCTATTTTTTTTTTCAGTATTTGTTTGTGTACTTGATGTTAAGTGTTGATGTTTATTGTGTTAACTGTGTAATTCTTGCTATGTGAAGCACTACCATGTCCGAACGAATTGCCCCAAGGGGATAAATAAGGCTTTAAACTGAAATGGACTTTATGCATGAAAAATTAGTAAGCATGTACAGT
The DNA here is from genome assembly GCA_903798195.1 of Danio kyathit. Lineage (NCBI taxonomy): Eukaryota > Metazoa > Chordata > Actinopteri > Cypriniformes > Danionidae > Danio > Danio kyathit. The sequence continues at coordinate 381,617 of CAIGQS010000019.1, forward strand.
TGACGTCAAAATTATTAGCCCCCCTGAATTATTATTCCCCCTGCTTATTATTTTCCCCAATTTCTGTTTAACAGAGGGAATATTTTTTTTAACACATTTCTAAACATAATAGTTTTAATAACTCATTTCTAATAACTGATTTATTTTATCTTTGTCATGATGACAGTAAATAATATTTTACTAGATATTTTTCAAGACACTTCTATACAGCTTAAAGTGACATTTAAAGGCTTAACTAGGTTAATAAGGTTAACTAGGCAGGTTAGGGTAATTATGCAAGTTATTGTATAACGATGGCTTGTTCTGTAGACTATCGAAAAAAAAATAGCTTAAAGGGGCTAATAATATTGACCTTAAAAGGGTTTTTTTTTTTTTTAAATTAAAACAGCTTTTATTCTAGCCGAAATAAAACAAATAAGACTTTCTCCAGAAGAAAAAATATTATCAGACATACTGTGAAAATTTCATTGCTCTATTAAACATCATTTGGGAAATATTTAAAAAAGAAAAAAAAATTCAAAGGGGGCTAATAATTCTGACTTCAAAAGCATGTATTTATTTATTTATGATGTGCATTAATTGTCGTTTTTTTTGTTGTCATTTTTATTGTATAAAAATAGGGATGTCCGATCACGCGGTTTCAGACTCGATCGGAATCAGACATTACCTCCGGATCAGGACTAATATATTCTCATTATTTATTAACACATCTATAGTTATGCGGTGGCACAGAGACCTCTTTCTTGACTTCACAGAAACAGCAATGTGTGCGGCATGACATCACTTTGTTGCAGAGACGCTACTGGTTAAATGCCAGCAAAATAGAACACGGAAGCAGCTTGAAGCGAAAAGCGCGAGTATGTCTGCGATCTGGATATATTATAAAGTTGATAATGTCAACATTGCCATAGCAAACTGTGAGATATGTAAACTTGGGATTGCCTGCTGGGTAATTTAAGTTGAGGTGCTATTTGTTTTTATATTAGTTTTTTTTTATATTTACTGTTGCACTAAAGTCCAAAAGTGAAGAATTTATGTTATTCATTACTTAATTGTTCAAGCTACCTCACAGAAGTGAGGAGTTGTTGAATGTTAAAATAAGATGAATTAAATAAAAAATAAGAAACAGGATATGTTTCTTCACTCTTCTTTATTCTTTTTTATGTATTATAGAAGTTTCGGATCGGGTATCGGTAGATACTCAAAATCAAATGACTCGGACTTGGACTCGAGGGCAAAAAAAAAACGAAAATAAAAAGAGGAGATCTGCTAAAAAAAAATGATACATAGCTTCCTTTTTCATTTGCTTAGAACACAGAAAGTAAAGACTACGAAGATACCATGTATTCTGCAAAATTGTTGCAAACAATTTATATGGGTTGAATTTAAACAAAGAAATTACATTTAGTAATTTTCAATTTAATTCATTTGGACTGAATTTAAGCTAAAAAAAAAAAAAAGTTTACAACCACTTAAAACCTAAAATCCTCTTTGAATCTTTTTTTTCAGTGTACCATATGTCAGTGGTGGTGTGTGACTGATGATGTTTGATGTTTTCATTTTTGGTGTATTTAATTCTTCAGTGGAACAAAAAAAATTATGTAGCAAGCTGTGCAAGTTAATAATAATAATTAAATTTTCAAATTTTATTTCCACTGTGACTCTCCATTATTGTGTGAAACACCAAAGAAAACTTAGCAGACTGTGCAAGCAACTCTGTACCATGTTGTCTTTACCATGATCATCTGATTTCACTTAACAAAAAAAAAAAGAGCAGCGTGGACATTTTCTTAAAACGTAAAATTTTGGAAGGCACTGATTGTGATTAAAAGATGTCAGAATTTTTATTAGGACAACATGCTACACTACACTCTTTTATGATTTTATAGCATTGCCATTACTTCCTTTTTTGGTGGACTGACCCTTTAGCAAATTACAACATTGACAGTGAGTTCCTTTAATCAGGAAGAAAAAAACATCCTCACTTAGGTTCAGTTTCTAAAACAGAACAAAGACAAACTATATAGGAAAGAACGTAGGAAAGAAAAAGAAAAAGTCCAGCCTTTCGCTGCTTTGATGTGAGCGGACTGATAATGTTTGAGTTATTTCTGTAGAATGACAAATTCAGCTGCACATTACAGGACCCATCTAATTGTCAGCCGATAGCTTTTTTTTTGAGTAAAAAATAAACTCTCCTTCCCATGAGCTCGCTGTTTATGTGGTGTCTCAGTGACAAGGGTAAATACAGCAGCACTGAGGCCTGCAGGCCTGCTGCTGACAGGGCTTTACTAACGGGATCAAACACAGTGGCGGTAATGAAGGTGCTGTCATACTGAGCGAAAGAAAAAGGTGATTTTGCTAAAGTGACATACTGTAGCAGACCCTCTAAAACATGCTATAAGCTAATAACTAAGAAAAAGCAACAACTCACTGGAAGAAAAAAGCCTTGGGTCACAATGACTCTGAATGCTGGAGAAGGTTTTATGAGATCCTTTGGACTTTTCGTTTATAGCCATTTTTTCACATACTCCTTTGAGATGGTCCTAAAAAGATCTGTTCACACATAATTATAACGATAACCATATTAGCATCCACACCAACGCACAGTAATGCTTGTTTATAAGTAGTGTGGGTTGCAGTTGGTGTCTGCCGCTTTAAGGTTCAAGTTAGGAGGATCCTGATTGGCTGTCAGTATTTTTATTGTTACTCTACAGAAAAAAAAGATCCTTCTAAGGATATTGTTATATCTATATAGTTGCTCTGACATTAGCTTTATAGCTTTGGTATTGACTTTTATCTCCTTAAACATAAATGACAAGTCATATTTTATTTTAGAGATGAACTTCTTATTAACAGTTATTAAGGTAGTAGTTAGGTTAAAGTATAGGTATGATTAGGGATATAGAATATATGCAGAACAAGTACTTTATATGTACAAATAAACAGTTCATATCTTAATAATAGATAATATGCCACTAGTTATTAGTGAGAATTGGTACTTTACCTAAGGTGTTACCAAATTATCTTAGTTTGTCCTTTCAGGCTTGTAGCCAGCCTGTTGAAAGGGGTGGATCTATTTTCTCAAAAAGTAGACCTTTTTGCAGTTATTAGCCTCATTATCTATTTAACTATGAAGTTAAGTATTTATAGTTTAAATAGCTACTGCATTTTAGTGACATTTTAAGCACTATTTATTTCTGGATTAGCTTGCCAGATGGTCATCATAACTACACTTTTTGATATACCAAAAACATTTTTTAAAGATTTAGAATAAAGGAATATGGAAAAAACGTATTTATACAGATTATTTTTATCATATATCATTAAGAAAAAAGGAATCTGTTCAAGTTGTAAATTAAAAACTGCCTATTAAGGCTAAGTAGCCTATTGTCATTTATTAAGCAAATAACAAAATGGCCAGCACATTCAACTTTCTTCAGTCAGAATTTGGCCACTTGAATAATAAAAATCATCTTGAGAGTTGACAGTAACAGATTCCAAATGCAAATAGCACACTTGAAATGAACTCTGTACCTTTTATCTGTTCATTGTAATTGGGATAATGAAGGAATAACACACAACCTGGCCATGGAACAGCTTAGAAGCCAATTTTCCAATTACTTTTGGACCCTTAACAAGTGGGAGGCACATATGCAAACAATTGCAATTCCTACACCGTTCACCTGATTTGCATGTAAATACCCTCAAATTAAAGCTGACAGTCTGCAGTTAAAGCATATCTTTCATTTCACAAATTCATTGTGTTGGTGTATAGAGCCACAAATGTTAGAGTTGTGTCGATGTCCCAATATTTATGGACCTAACCGTACATGATAATAATAATAATAATAATAATAATAATAATAATAATAATAATAATAATAATAATAATAATGTAGAGCTTCCTGATTTTTCTAGCCTCTCTCATAAAAAAGTACATTTGAAAACTCATGGAAAAAAACAATAGCCTAACTAATATTAAAATGAACTTTTATATGCTTCAAAATGTAATGTTGGTGCTTCACAGCTTTTTATTGGTCATTTTTCTTTCAAGAATAAGGTGCAAGATCAAGAATAAAAGTTACTTGTAAAATGTTTTCTCTATTTAAAAACAATACAGTCGGTCAGTAGTGAAAGATGATGTCACTTACGTCAGATTCTTCTCTGTCTTAAAGTCTTCTTCGATGAGTTATTTTCACAATTTATGATGGCATAGCAGTCAAAATAGGACAAATGAGCTCATGTATAGGACAAATTCTTGACCTTTGTCAGTCTTTCAAACCACCCGAACCCCCCACTGGCTACAGGCATGCCTTTGGTGTGCACATGCTAGTCTAGCTAACCGCTAATATATTAGCTTTGCAACGCTCATCTGTGATGCATGAACTTCTTTTTTGCACATTCCTCAACAACAAAACCTGCTTGAATGACCTCATTTATGATTATGTCTTTGCGTGCACAAAACCACTCAGCGGTGCTACTGTAACTGAACATCCCTCCTGTCTTTATAAGTTCATAGGATTCCACTTCCCCCTCCACACGCACTCCATTATCCTCAATCTTATTCTCTTTGTCCATCTGTACTTTGCTCTTCCATTTTTACCTCCTCCCATCATCCACCTTCACTGCAGTGGCCTGTATTCGTTACACTGGTTTAAGGCTTTCAAAGCGAGACATGGACTGCATTGGCGTAAGAGCCTGTGGGGAGTAACATAAGCTGCTCGGCTTCGATTCTAAATACATGCTCATGGCCCAGACGCTGCTGGGGATGTTGACTGAACGCACAGGGATGGGATGAGTTTTGTTCTATTTATGCACAGCAAACAGGCTAAAGTCATTTTTTTAATGACATGAACATGTAATATATGCATGAACAATAGTCTTGTGGGTCATTTGATTTCACCATGCCTTGGACTATAGACTTTAGCTAACCAAGCAGCAGCTTTGCTGTTCATGTGTTAAGACATAGCTGCAACTTGTGTGTGTGTGTAAAAATGTATTTAATAAAATGTATCGAGTTATATAATTCTAAATACAGTTAAAGTCAGAATTATTAAACCCCCTGATTTATTAGCCACCCTGTTTATTTTTTCCTCCCAAATTTCTGTTTAACGGAGAGAAATTTTTTTCAACACATTTATAAAAATAATAGTTTTAATACCTCATTTATAATAACTGATTTATTTTACTTTTGCCATGATGACAGTAAATAATATTTTACTAGATTTTTTTTTTTTTCAAGACACTTCTATACAGCTTAAAGTGACATTTAAAGGTTTAACTAGGTTAATTAGATTAACTAGGCAGGTTAGTGAATTAGGCAAGTTAATAAATAACTAAGGTTTGTTCCATAGACTTTCGGAAAAAAAAATAGCTTAAAGGGGCTAAAAATTTTGACCCTAAAATGGATTTTAAAAAATTAAAAACTGCTTTTATTCTAGCTTAAATAAAACAATATTATCAGACATACTGTGAGAATTTCTTGCTCTGTTAAACATAATTTGGGAAATATTTAAAAAAGAAAAGAATATTCAAAGTGGGCTAATAATTCTGACTTCAACTGTATATAATATGGAAATTTAAAATTATTATTATAATAATATATATTTTTAACTTTTACATTTTTTAATGCAGTGTTGTCCAGACATCATCTAGGTCGACTTCCATTAATGCTGCAACAACTCAACTGCATTTAAACTGGGGCAACCTGGACAGAGAACTGGAGCACCAGCAACTCTTTCATCTTTCTGTGAAGTTTCCAGGCACTTTTTCTATAGGACAAATGGTGTGCTGAAACTTTAAATAATATTCTGGTATTTGTCTGTTTGAAATTAAAGTAGTTCATACAACTATAAAACTATGCTAGTGTAACATTACTCATTGCTAGGGTGTGCTATACACTGTAGCTATGGGAAAAAATTAGGAGAACACTTAATGTTCTCACTATATATATGAATTACAGACGCTTGAGTAAAATACTACAGATGACATTTCTTCCAGATTAAAAATAAAAATCTTGTCATTAAAAATTTCTCTTAATGCATAAATAACAAAAGAAGTGTTATGTTTTCAGACATTTATAATCATAGCAAAATGCCAATATGTTGAAATCAATATTGGGTGGAATAACCCTCATTCACTCACAACAAATGAACAAAAATTGTTCTTCTAAGCAAGTTTCTGAAAAAAAAAACTCTATATAAATGACAATATCATTAGAAATTTTGAGTAAATCAGACCTGTACAGAATAAAAAAAATATTAGCATACACAATAAATCCAGAATTTTCAAGTGGTCTCTTAAAGTCATGACACACACCACCATTAAATCTAACATTTAATTCAGCATGTTGCTTGGTGTTTCTTACTTTGTAATTGAGAATGTTCAGAAAATGTCTATATTTGACACTAAAATAACCTATAAGCTATTTATGAATGAAAGCAGGCTATTTTGTGTGGATTTGTGAGACTATACACACACACACACACACACACACACACACACACACACACACACACACACACAAGTTTGCCATATCAAGGAGCATAATGAATGCACATCTCAGTTTTTTCTTTTCTTCCTAAAGATCCCCATGGCTACTGGATTATTCTAAGTTGATAGAAAAGAAACTCATAAAGGTTTAGAACCACTTGAGGGTGAGTAAATGGTGAATACATTTTGGGGTGAATAATGCCTTTAAGTCTAACAACCTGTACTGTCACCTCAGGAAGTTGCTGTGCTGGGATTGATTTCATTCCTGTAGGTCATTTCTAACTGATTAAATTGATAATGTTACAAGTTACTGGCTGGCTCAATTTAAAAGTTAGAACCCAGTCTGACACCTACTAAATTGTACAAAGAAACACACAAGCTCCTGGTATATTGATTAGCCTGAGAATGTAATGCCAGCACTTTGTTACAGAAAAGAACACGCGAACACACAAGTTGGCTTTGTGATTTAAAAGTATTCTCCATAGGCATAATTTATTTCATACTCTAAATACTGCGTATTATATGGCCTTGCCTCTAAACCCAACATTCATAGAAAACCTGTGGCAAATTTTGAATGTGAAAAAAACTAGTAAGATTTTAAATAGTTTTAAATTACGAAGGCACAAGGCATGTTCTCATAAACCACCTCCACGTTGTAATAGGTAATACCCATGTCATTATACAAATTTGGGTTCCTCATAAATCCCATAAACAAGCACAAACACACAGAGATTCACAGTCAGTGCTAAATATCTGAAACGATTCTGAACCACTCAATTACAGTGCAACAATCTCAATCTCTCTGAAATTATGTAAACCCCCAGAACTGGGATCCTGCGTTGACGGTCAAACGTAAATGACCAATCAGAGTCGAGTATAGATTTACGGACTCCTCCACGGTCACCGGGCTGTCTGAGCCATGCGAGGCTACAACCACCCCTCCTCTCCTCCCCTCTGCTCGTCCCACACCCAGCACACTCGCACACCTTGCAGCAGGAAGGGGAGAGAAAATAAAACTCCGCACGGTTGCGAGAAAAACCGAGCAGCTTGAGAAACTCAGGCAGTGAAGTTCCCGCAGCGCGTTCCTTCAGTCAGGTGCGTTTCCCCATCGCGCTGTTTTCCACCATAAAATGACCTTTACTGGTCACCTTCAGCGGAAGAGCGGTCCTCACTTAAACGCCACTGTGGTGACTAATATAGTCACAAACATAACGTCTTTCTTTCGAGTCTCGTGAGCGGCTCGCGACGTTAATTGAATTATTAGCGCGAAGATGCTGAGAGGATGGTGCGCCACTCGCATCCGGAACAAGCGCAATGCCCCTCCGCAAGGTGACCAGTGTGGGTACCAGTGCGAGAAACACACGCTTACAGAGGTGTTGGAGGAAAAACACAACGCCAGTATAAGCTGGATGTGTGTGTAGGCTATACCTGGTTGGTTTACCAACGAAATAAGAGAGAACGCGGTGCTTTTTCTAAATAGAAAACACCTTGGGAAGTCATGCAGTCCAACACAATTAATAAGCACAAGCGACGGGAAATAGTCAACAGAACAGCTCAGAGCTGAAAAAACAAGTCATTGAGGACCATTCGACAACTAGTAGATTATTAAAGCTTCAATGCGGCTGAATGACAGCTATCAAAAACCACGACAAAGAGATCTGCATTGGAAAAAAATCACATGCAGGAACGATTTACCAGGATGACAGAGAGCGGTTGTTAATGATAACGAAGTGCCAACTGTTACCATGGCAAACAAACCCTGATTGGTGTAAATATCAATCAGGAGATACTCACCAGGCCATGCTCCAAGGACATTGCCGTGGTTTGTTGGGAAAAGGGAATATCCAAGAGCGACTGGATTCACTCAGTAGCTGTTATCATGTCGTCCTTTACCACCCAGGTGATCATCAAGAGTGTTTACAACAGATGGAGATGATGGATCCTAAAATAGTGCAGTTGTTGCCTGGTTAGATGGAGGTTCCGCAGAGGAAAAAATTTGAGATGGAGACATCGTTTTGAAATGACCGTCCCGACCAAATGTATCAAAAAAGGCAAAGGTGTTTTGTTTTGTTTTCACGCTTCTTTCTTGAAGGTGTAAATCAAAGAGGTGGTAAAGCGTGGTGATGCAGTATTTGGGTTTTAAATGCGATGTGTGATGAGAGCCCCCTCGCTGAGCTGCGCGCTGAGGACCGTGGACGCAGCATCCGCGCGGGCTGCTATGCGCGCGGATGGAGAGGACGGAGAGGAGGAGGCGGGGGGACTCGATCTCTCTCTCTCTCTTCCTCTCCACCCTCAAATCCCTCCCACTCTGCTCCGTTACAGTGCGATCACGTCAGATCACACAACATGCCACATGCGCTGAGTTCAAACCGCAGAGTTGATGCATGAACAACAGATACACGCTTCGGGCCATTCACTAAGCAGGGGCATTTAGCTTGCATTTTCTCAAGGTGTTTTTAAATTTGTTTAAAATGTTAAACATTATATAAGACAACATCTTAAAGAGAACCAAGAAAGCATGTTGTGTAAATTCGTCATTGTGTATAGATCTTATGCAAAAGCCTATAGAGTCAATGGTAGTGCTGACTTGTGCTCAAGGTCACGAATATACTGAATATTTGTATAAAGTTTTCAGTAATTAATTAAAAAAAAGATAATCCAGGCTCACCATTGAAAATGTTAAAGTGTACCTATGATGAAAATCAAATTTTGCAAGCTGTTTGAACAGAACTGTGTGTGTATAGTGTGTCCACAGTTATATTGGGGTGATATAAAGATAATAAGTCTCTTTTTTTTAAATTTCCTGACATTAAAATAGGATCCAAATCCCTCCCATTTTGAGGCCCACCGCAATGTCACGTAGAAGTGTGGTTTTTCCGCCCACAAAATTGATTGACAGCCGTATATTAACATGTCGTATAATTGTATCAACAAGACAGGACGTGCACAAAGCAACTGTGAATAAAAGATCTGTTCAGCTGTCTGTGATCATCAATCATCATCAAATGTAATCAAGAATGAGTACAATGTCAGTACAATTATAAAAGAAGACGCTTCAATCCCGGTTTGTGGATGTTAAATCAGGTTTATTTTGTACATTACCATATATCACAACAATAAGATATGATAAATTGCATTATGATGAGAATTTACTCTGGAATTGTGTATTACTGCCTAATACAATGTCGGTCCTCTGCATGCTGACCCACCAAGTACAAGACCCCAAAGATGATCAGTGACATCAAATACCATACAAGTTACATTTTACTTTCAACTTTTATGTTAAGTGGTTCTTCTTCTTTCTTTTACACTGAGGTTATAGTTATAAAGCAAACAAACCAGTGCAGCTTTATTTGTTGCTTAAAGATGGACGGGTTGAAGAAAGAAATGCACATGTTCTGTACAATTAGACTATATTTATGGTGGCTTGAGAAAGCCAACATACTGTTATAACTTTTTCTTCTTCTTAGACTCTTTTAAGAATGCATCTTCTCCTAGACCGTTCATACTACAACCACCAAACTAACTCTGAACCTCCAAACGATACTGAATTGAGTTGCTATATTTTTTTCAACTGATCCGACTTACGGTTTTCCAAAAATGGAAAAGTCCCATTGACTTAAAATTGGACCAAACTTCGTGACCTCATAACTTTCCGCCAGAATGTCATACAGACTTAAAATTGGGCTCATTTAACTTAGACGACCAATCTGCCAATCACTGATGACCTTTCAACTTACTAGCCACACCCTAGCAACCACTTATGGCACCTTAGCAACTGTCCCATAGACATCCATTGTAAAAAAAATGCCATTGACTTTACATTGGACACAATAACAACATGCCAATACATAGCAGTATACCAATCCATACTAGAAACATACTAACATACCAATAATACAAACAAACATACCAACATACTAATCATACTAGAAACATACTAACGACATACCAATCCATACTAACAATATACTAATCCATACTAGAAACATGCTAGCAACATGCTAGTTATTCAGACTACAAAATTTGGCTAGAAACTACTCTTACATTTAATAAATGAAGAATTAAATGCGACTTCCTGCTTTGGTGAGTCAGTTGAGCTGTTCGGTCCATAGGGTTGATATTTCAGCAGAGAGCAAGCTTGTTAACATGACCCTTTTGTACAATATTTTGTGAGTTTGGCTTCCCAAAGTGCCTTTGGACAGGTTCCTTACAAATCACCCACATCACTCCTATTTTGAAAACTTGAATCAGGAGGAATCAGACTAATGACCAACCCTGAATCTAAAACTGAAGTTTGAATAAAGATGAGATTTTTCTGAGATTTTGAGTTTCACTCTTAATCCACCACCTTGTTGTCCCACGTTCCATCATGGTGCCATCAATTCTCCAGGTAAACCTCACACAATAAACGGCTTTCCCTGTGACGTAAAAAGACTCACTGTACCAGGTGACCATTTAACACTGCTCCAAGGTCCAATTCCAAAGCTTGTGTGTCCATTCTAGACTCTTTTGACCATGAACAGGGGTCACTATGTGGCCCGCAGCTACACAGCCCCTATGCAGTACACTCCTCCAATAACAGTCATTAATTTTTCGTGACATGTTTTGTGACATGAAGCATACAGAAGACCTATTTTTGGCTCGGACAAGAGAGAATAGCCTTCATTGCCCTCATGCATCAGTGAGTTTTGGGCACCAACACCTTAACCTCTTAAGGCCCAATTTTTTACATGCATTTTTTTATTTCTCTTTGCTATTTGGGCTTATTGGAACTAAATTAGAATAAAAATCTAAGTATCATCTTTTGATATGATGTACTTCTAGAGAAAAATGATGTCCATATATGTGGACTCGTGGTCCCAATTTACATAAAACACTTTTTCCCGAATATTCTTTTATGCATATTTAACATAGATTTTTTTTTTTGAACTTGCTTTGACTATCAGAGAGTAAAAACAACATTTTTTTCCCATTTTGCACAGTTAAAAATAGGGTTTTGGGACATTTTATATGCTGCAAAACAGTTGCAGGATGACAGTGTATGTCTGTAACAAAATATAAAACAATCAAAGTATTTTAAATAGCCACTTAAGAGCTAAAAATGTGCTGTCCACATATGTGGACACTCGGCCCTAGGAGGTTATCACTGGTTTGTGGTTTGTATCTCTTCGCTGGTAAATTCTCACCACTGCTGACCTGGAGCAACCCATACAGTAAGCCTTGCTGTTTGAGAGATACTCTGACACATTTGCCTTGACCTCAAGTTGCCCTGAGGTTGAGTTAATAAAGCATTTATTAACATACAAATTAACTATTAGTATATGCCTGAATAATAAGAATTATAAATGTTAATTTGAATAGTTTATTAATCATTTACTAACTCATTTTGGATGATCTTTAAAAAACACCAACTATGCTTAAATAACTAGTTTGTAAATAATGCAATACTTAATTTAGTAATAAAAAATAAATCATTAATAAAGTATAAAAGTACAATTATTGAGCACATTATAAATGTGGTTTTAAGTCAATAATACAGCATTTGTAGCTGCAGTTATAAACTGCTTACTAACGTTCATTAATGTAGAGTTCATGCTTAACAAAAAATGAATTCACTATTTGCTAATGCTTAATAAATGATTTATAGTATGTAGTTATTAAAGTGTTACACATTCAGTAGTATAATATTATAAGTATTATAAGTATAGTATAATAGTTTTAATAATTGGTGTCTAATTAGTTTCTTTGCCATGATGATAGTGCATAATATTTTACAATTTAGTTATTGTGCAGAATAGTAGTATTCAGCTCAAAGTTCAATGTAAATGCTTACCTAGGCTAATTATGTTACCTAGCCAAGTTAAGTTATTTAGGCAAGTCATTTGACAACAGTGGTTTGTAGGCAATTGAAAAAAATGACATTTTATGGAGACTGAAATTAGTGACCCTAAAACTTATTTTTAAATCATTTAAAATATTTGCAGGAACTAAACAATATTAAAAAACCAATCTAAAAGAATAAAGACCTTATCATGGAAGAAAAAATATATAGTAGAAAATACTGCAAAAAAAATATCCTTTCTTACTCATCACTTGAGAAATATTTGGAAAAAGAATTCAAATTTCACAGGAGAGCTTATAATTTGAATTATTAATTAATAATTTGAAGCTGAATAAGTTGGCGGTTCATTCCGCTGTGGCGACCCCTGATGAATAAAGGGACTAAGCCGAAAAGAAAATGAATGAATGTATTTCCCTGTTTCCATTCTACAAAAGTATCACATCTTGTTGAGCAATGTAGCAAACAGCTGACAAGCAGTTTCTCGATTACAACTGTTCATTTGGTTCAAATCTGTACCATAAATCCTCATGGTGTCCCCTGTTCATCTCATTTTTCTGCTGTGTTTTCAATTCATAAATTCAGGCACCCATCACACCCACGCAGGTGTAATCTTCTAGCTGTCTCCACGCATACAAAGCTCAAATCTAATAGCCCTAATGCAGGAGGCCTCTCAGACCAGCGAGGAAAAGCTTTTATGTGCTGACGAGTGCTCAAGTGTGCCTCTCTTGAAGCCTTCATATGCAAACACACATACGCACATGCTTTAAATGCTCTCCACCAGATGCGCATTAACTGGAAAGCAGAGAAAAATACCAAGACTTGGTTCACGTTTTGGTAGGTTGCACCTAAGACTATATTGCACACTCCCAAGGCTAAGCTTGACACATCTACACTGACAATCAATGTTTCATTGTCCTTCCGACTGAAAAATAGGCTCATTTTGCATGCCTCCACTCTTCAACGCTGTATTTTTCTTCCCTACTTGTGCCGCTCACACTGAAATATTTGTGAGGCACGTCCGGGAAAGTAAAGAGAAAGTTTCCGATGAGGGCTTGTATCTATAATTTAAAGGTGAGGGTTTAGGAGATGGCTGTCCCTCTGGGAGCCGCCGTGCATTAGCCCTGAAGGTAGTGCAGCCCAGCCTTGGAGCCCAACCTAACAGATGGAGTCTCTCACTGTCAGTCAAAACGCAATCCGCCCAATCGCATGTTACATCTCCTCGCTTTACTGAGGAACTCCATCCAAAAGCTACCCGGGTGAGACTGTTCCATGTCTGTGAACTCCAGCTCACATCTCTGGGATTCAGCATGAATGTTGGTGCATTTAAAAGCTCTCTGTGGCGGGGTGAAGATTAGATATGAAGCATTTTACAACAATTTCAGTAGAGTGCTTGTGAAGAATACATTTTTACACCAGCTACAAAGCAATGAAAACATTTAATCACGTTGATCTGAAATGATATGATTTTCTTCTGTTGTGGAATACAAAAGAGATTCTTCATTGATTTTCATCATATGGACAAACAAACTATCACTTTTTGAAAAATATACTTTTTACAATATTTTTTGGGAGGATGGGGGGGGGGGGATGATGAATATCATTTAAATTATAATTTTTTTGTTTCTTTACTTGTCTCTCAGATAAATCAACCTATTTTTTTGCGGAAACTGTAACTGTAAAGAAACCTATTATCAAGGTAAAGGGGGGTTTAACCTCCCTAATAATGCTTGATCCCCACTCACCGGAATGACATCAAAACATCTGAGGGTCTGCACTTTAGATAGTGGAAAATCGTTCACACTGATCTGTAGCTTAAAGGGCACCTCTTTTACCCCCTTTTCAAGATTTAAGATAAGTCTTTTGTGTCTCCAGAATGTGTCTGTAAAGTTTCAGCTCACTCTCTAAACACACTGTAGCTGTTTTTGGTGCCTGTGCCTTTAATGCTAGTTCTCCCCGCCCACCGTTCCCATGTGCCTGTCAGAGTGTGCCTCAATCTTCGCCTCGGCTGTGTCAGATAAACAGCACAGTGACAGACATGAAGGAAGCAGATCTCACGTAACGTTTGTGAGAAATACTACAGTCAGACCTTTCCCAATGATTATTTGATGTATTTGTTGTGGAATTAATTCAAGCCTTTCTGCAATGATGAGTCACACACAATGTTTTTACAAAGTTCACGCACACACACAGTACACATTTAACTTTGCACTGTTTTTGTATGGCAAATGTGACAGGATATACTTTAATATCCACTCCTGTATGGATATCCATTATGCTAATGTACAAAATAAATCTGATTTAATGTCCACAAACCGGGATTGATTCGTCTTCTTTTATAATTGTACTGACATGCGGCTGCGGTGATAAAGTAAAGACGGTAAAATCTCTGTAATTCATTACAAACATGCACTGTTTTAAAAACGTTTTAAACTTGTAAAACTCATTCTTCATTCTTGATCACATTTGATGATGATTGATGATCACAGAGAGCTGAACAGATCTTTTAATCCCGGTTGTTTGCGCACGTCCTGTCTTGTTGATATGATTATATGCGTTACTCATACGCGGCTGTCAATTCGGTGGGCGGGGAAACCACACTTCTACATCATGTTGTGGTGGGCCTCAAAATGGGAGGAATTGTGGATCCTATTTTAATGTCAGGAAATAAAACAATAAAAAAAAAAAGAGACCTACTGTCTTTATATCACCCCAATATGACTGTGAAAAACTTGATACCTACACACAGTCCTGTCCAAACAGCTTACAAATGATGATTTTCATAATAGGTCACCTAAGTTTTGTGACCATTCCTATAACGGTTCATACAACGCATGATCGTGCCTAGCAGGGACAGAGAAATTTGTGTTGATAGAGTACGATAAACACTGCATGTGTGAAAAGATACTTTTTTTCTTGTAAAATACTGTAGGTGTTTGTGTGTATATCCAGAAAGTAAAAAAAAAAAAACTACCTATCACTTATAGTGTGTATTTTAAGACACTCGCACATATAAGTTTAACAGTATATCAGAAAGCAGAATATTTCATCATCATCCATTTACAATGATTAAGCAAATTTCTGTTTATATCAAAATTAGTTGTCTTTGAGAATCAAATATCTGTTACTGTAATCTGTTCATTTTTCCTTGTTACAATGAAAACTTGGTCCCACTTTATATGAATTGCCCTAACTACTAAGTACTTGCATCAAAATATAAATACAATGTACTTACTGTGCTCATAATGTATTGGAGAACACTCTTGAGATAGGATATGGGTAGGGGTAAGGATATATGGTATGAGTAGGTTTAAGGGTGGGTTAAGGTGTAAAGGATGGTCAACAGTGTAATTATAAATGTTATTACAGAAATTATTTACAGATGTAATTACATGCAGATATTTCATCAAGCATAAGTACAATGTAAAAACTTATACTTGCACAATAAGTGAATGGTAATGAATTACTAGTTTGAATGTAAGTACATATTAGTTAAGGCCACTTAATTTAAAGTGGGACAGAAAACTTAAATGTTTGATTAATTAATGAGATAATGGCATTAAATATACAAATTTGGTTTACTGAAGTATGCTTATATGTATTATATAAAGTACTGAAAAAGCTGACATTATCACTACAGTTAAGGTGTAACTCTCTTTTTGACAAATTTGAGGAATAAAAGTATATTTTCCTTGAGAGTAGTCATCATTGGTGTTGATGAGTTACACAATAACATTAATTCTGTCATTCACTCACCATCTACTTGTTCCAAACCTGTTTGAGTTTCATTTCATTTAAAGGTTTTAAACCACTTTTGAGTGAGTAAATAATTAGTACATTTTTACCTTTGGGTGTGCAATCCCTTTAACTAGTCTGTATCTAGATCCCCCTACACTTCTTTTCAATAATTGTGCTGTAAATACAAAAAACAGAGTACAACACCTTAATTTAGCTTTTCTTAAGCACCGTCTGAATTGTGCATCAATAGTTTGCCTCTTTGAGAGTTGATTGCTTTGGCTGCGATCCCAATTCTGGCAGGAGTTCTGATGTCAAGAGGAGAAAAACGCAACATCTTTGGTCTGCAACAGTTATTGTAGTACTTCCAAAATGGGAGCAATCCATATACAGAAATGGGCAGAGAATATTTTAAGGCTAGACTGGATTGTTTGCAGTTTGGATGGTGTATTGAAGAATCAGAACAATTTGAGCAATGATGCAAAGCTGTTTTTCTGGTCAAGCATGCCTGTACAATGATATGCAGAATGAATGGATTATTCAGCTAAAATTAAAAACTCTCATGTTGTTTCAAAACGGTTTGACTTAATAGTTGACTCAAAAGCAGATACTGTGAAGAACATTTGCCCACACAATAAAAGTAATTGGGGACCAGTAGGTAACCTTCTTTTCAATGCATAGGCAAAAATCATGCAGACTTTTTTCAAAATATCTTTTTTTCTTCAAAATATCACATATTTCTTGCCTTATGTGAAATTTACAAGAACTTCTTTCAACATAATTAAATAGATTTCTTTTATATACTGGTCATTGTTATAATCGTTCACTAGATTTTTCAAATAATAAAGTTTTCTTTTTTTTGGAAACACGGCAGTAAACCCATCACTAGTGCTACAAAATTATTACAAAATTTAGTTTAAAAACTTTACTTTATCAAGATATCTTGGGGAAAAGAAGTATCATAGTTTCCAGTAAGTCAAATTTGGAGAATTAAAGGTAGAGTATGTAAGTTTGAAACCCAGTGGTTGCACACTTGGCTCAAAACACACGCAAGTGCAGGTTGCTAGATTGATGACACCAACAGCAGTGTGCCTGACTGTCAAGCCTAAAGACTGATTTGAAGAGTTTTCTAAATAAAAGCAACAGCTTTCGATAGAAGGAATATGTTCCATATTAAAATGACTTTTTGTTCTAACCACACCTGAAATGTATATTTTAGAAATGGCTTCTATTTCTTGCAACCGAACAACAGAAAACTGACAACGATTACCTCAGGTACACATCATCTGCTTCATTCCGTTTTACGTGCTAATAAATGTGAGTTTAAATGCCATTTCACATGACATTTACTGCCATACTACTGAAAGCAGCAGCAGATAGTTCACCTCAAATCTTGAAAATAAACTAACCATTTGAAATGGAACTTCAGAACTGTGACTTCACAGAAGAGTGCAAGCCAACACATATCAGTGATTCAGCATGTACATTTAATAAGGTTTAATATGCATTAATTAGATTATAAACCTTACCATTTCATTGGAGTGCAGTAAGTGCACTATTCTGTGCTCCTGAATGGCTGTATTTAGATTTCTTTTGTGTTTTGTCTGATGCAAAGAGGCAAATTGCTTATCACTCTCGTCATGTAGCGTATTGTTAGGACATGAGGTTACAATCTAACCTGCTCACCTAATGTTTACGTTCATAATATGCATGATACTTGCTAATAAATAATCTCATGTGGAACTTTGAATCTGCATTTAATTTCGGGGCTGTTACTGTCCAGAGGTGACATTTCGGTCGCGGATGCACACTTTAAGTCTTCCTAACTGGATTAATTAAATATGCGGTTTTCCACCAAGGCAACCCAGACTGCTGAATAATAATTGGCTAAACTGGCATTGGGCGAGATAAATGACCAAAACAAAGACGATCCAGCACGCACATTTTCAAAGCAGAATATCTGACTTTAGTATTGTTTTTCAGACAAACAAGTATGTTCACTTTGCATGTTTCTTAAATATCTGCAAATATATTATGGCATTTTTATGCTTTAAAAGAAGTCAAAAACGTACATACAGCACCTTTAATATGTATTTGTATTTATGGTCATTTAGATTTACAAAAAATAATAAAAGTGGTAACATTGTTACAGCATAATAATTAATGAACTATATCTATAATAAACTTCTGATATAATAAAGCATTACCTAAATAATTTATCTAATATACACAATATTGAACGATGGTGTTGCTCTTGAATAAAACAAAAATAAAACAAAATATCTGTTTAACCTTACATTAATAAAAAAGAAGAAAAAAAATAAAAACTCTATAGACAAAAACCTAATAAAATATTCAATTACAAATATTCAATTACAAAAACCAAACAAAGTACAACTAAATAGTTCAAAATATCTCCTTTTGTGTTCAACAGAGAAAAAAAGAGAAAGATAATTTAATCAGAGTTTTCATTTTTGGGTGAATTATGCCTTTAAATTCCTATCAGTCTGAAACCTTGTTTACTCTCTTTTCTTCCCTCTTCCAAAATTGCTTTAACAAATCAGTTTGTCAAATGTGGTAATGCCTTAAAAAAGCTCCATTTACCAAGTAAAGAACAAAAAAAAAAAATGAAAGATAGGAATACTTAAAGAGAAACCTCGAATGCTAGAAGAGTTTGGGATGATCTGTAGTTCAAGGCAAAACAGATGTAAGGCTGCAAGCTGGACTCCATGAGAGGGAGGCACAGACCTAAGGATGTAACGAAGAGGCTTGCTTTCACACAGGACAAAATCTGGGAATGGGAAACACAGATTGAAAAAGGAGAACCAAGAGACATGGCAAAGAGAGAGTAAGATAGAGCCTCAATCAATCCCAAGCTTCCTATTCCCAGCACTCAATCCCATAGTGAGGGCCATGCTGATGTTTTATTGATGGAAGAGAATCCGGTTGCACATGTACCCTTTACATAATTCATGATGCCCAGCATTAGGGCCTGCCTGCAGAGAGATGTGTGTGTGGAAATGTGAGAGAGTGTTTGTGTGTTTGTAACTGTACGCATGTGGCAAGGATAAGCAGGGTGAAGCAGGAATGTTTTCCCAAATATATTCCTTAAAAATAATGAGTGCAAAAGAGCTTCACCCCTTTAGTGTGAATAATAACAGGCTTTTAGTGGCTTTGTTGATTAGTTAAATGTCATAAAGTACCAACAGTTTGGCATCGGTTATTAATTAAAAAAATGTAAAGTTAAAATTGTTGATTATAAATGTTCTTTTATAATTTATTATAAAAGAGAGTGGCTATACATAAAAAAAGTAAGTATTAAAGGGATAGTTCACCCATAAATATAAATTCTTATTATTTACTTATCCTCCACTTGTTCCAGTTTCTTCCTTCTGTTGAAGACAAAAGACGATATTTGGAAAAATGTTGGACTAAGGATATACATACAGTACATATACGTACATATATATATATATATATATATATATATATATATATATATATATATATATATATATATATATATATATATATATATATATATATATATATATGTACACACACACACACACACACATATATATATATATACATATACACACACACACACACACACACGCATGTATATACATATACTGTATATACGTCCGATTCCGATCGAATCTGAAATCGCATGATCGGGCCCGATTTCCGATCACATGATCTAACTAACTATACATTTATTAGTATTTGTTCAGTTAGATTACCACTCCAGTATGTTTGCTACATATTAGTGTTAAAACACTTACATCCAGTGTTGCCATCATATTCGTATGTGGTTTTCATAGCTTTTGTAGGTTACACTTAATAATTGTTTTTACATGCAAATGTTTAGGCAAACACTTAATTTAAAACCTCAGATACAAGTGAAAAAGTGATCGACTTCAGTTGTGTTTCTAAGTTGTGGAACGCTTGTGAAAAGCTAACATGGGTGCTGATGTCAAAAAAAAAACATTGATCCACATCAGTGGTGTAAATACTCAAATGACCATAATTAGTAGTTTTTCTCTGGACTTTTACTTTACAAAGTAGTTCAAACATTTTTTTTTTACTTTACTGCAGTTAAAAATGTGTACTTCTACTTTCCCTTGAGTACATTTTTAGTACTGTATCTGTACTTTTTGTTTTTGCTTGTCTATGGGGATAGGCTAACTGGAAAAATCAGTCAGCAGAGACTATTATGTATGGGACTTTGTCAGTAACTGTTACAGTCCATATGTTTCTTCTTCAGACCAGTTTCTTCTTCCTCCAGATCATAACATGTAATTAAAATTGTTGCCTCTTTTGTGTAGTTTGCAAAATATGTATTTAATTGTGTGTTGTAACTTGTAATCACTTATCTTTTATAGATCAGTGCCTGCACTGTATCTCTTAGGGTAAATCTGCATGGGGCTGTTCACGAATTGCGTCCGTTCTAACTTGTAATCGCTTATCTTTTATAGATCAGTGCCTGCACTGTATCTCTAAGGGTAAATCTGCATGGGGCTGTTCACGAATTGCGTCCAAAACCACGTTGAAAACGCAACGCGTGCTTCTTCCTTTACTGATTTAAATGCGTTTCTGAACTCGCAATCCTCTGCTGTTTGTTTTTGCTATGACCACCATCCGCTGTTCCTACACATTGCGGTAAATTTTCAAAATAGTTCAACTTTTGCCACTGTGTGGATTAATACTCAATGTGTTGTTATTACTTGAGTTAGCGTTAAGAGTAGAGTAATACGCTGGTGTTTAACTGCATTGCTTTATTGCATGATCACAACAGACTGGGTCATCGGACCAATCACAGCAGATTAGCCTCACGCAAAGGAAAATTTTTGATAACAAACGAATCGCTAAACGAATCATATACAATCATCAACAATCCATCTTTAATGTATACAACTTTTTTTTCTGTCAGGAGAACAGTCACAGAGTTTTTCAATTTTATCGTTGCTCTTCCATGCTGTATAATGAAGTGCACAGATACATCATCCAAAACAGCACTACTATATAAAAATAAGAAGAGTAAATTTGATTTCGTGCCATCTTTACCCTTTTAATAAAGCATTAACAAAACTTTAGAGATGATCAATTCAAGCCAATAAATGCCAATGTCTGAAACATTCTGTAATGAATGAATGGACTAAATCTTACAGATTTTACAACACAGCAGATTGATGTTGCACAGAGAGAAATCTGAAGCTAAATGATCTCTTAAACAGCAGTTGCAGTCACCGGTCAACACAATTCAATTAGCTACAGGGGAAACAGCTGTTTAACATTAGCAACCACTGCTTTTGGTGAATAATGGCAAAATTAGTACATTTTCCCGACCGCAATTATTTGATGTGCCGAGGTTGACAGGTGTGCTATAATGGAGTTTCACATTTGTATGTTTCAAAGGCTCCCTCCACAATAGCAGTTGCCATAGTAACTTATTAAGATCCACTCCAGAGCGATGTCCTGACCTAACTAGATCCAGAAATTTGAAGTAGAGCATCATAGATGGAAGGAAAATAAAAATAAAAAATTAAAGAAAGTCTATTTTCAGGTGCTATTTTGAAAAAGCATTCGTGCAAATAAATGGTTGATTAGGAATTATATTGTAAAATACAAACCAGCCTATCAGTATGTTCATTGCTAGCAGAAAAAAAAACTAAATACCGATTGGCAAAGTGTTGTTTTGAAGTTTTGCTGTAATAAAATGATAGTCCTTTGCTTTACAGCATACAGTAATACTGCTTCAGGGAGTTACATAATAGAAGTCTACTGGGACAAGTTCTGTAGGGAGAGGAGGACAGTAATTAAATTAGAAAATATAAAAGAAATGGCCCAGATCTAGCCGCTTTACCTCACAGTTTAGCTCAGGGGACAGGAGGGATCCTCTTTTGTTTCATTCTTCCTTATAGCAGCTATTTCACCTCTTTTGTAATTTCTCTCCCCCTCTTCAGGAGGAAAAACAGCACAAGGTAAGAGAAGAAAGTAGGTCGGAGGCTGTGAATTGATTGATGTGGTGTGGCTTAAGTCTGGTTTTCATACAGCCACTTAAATCCCCCTCATCATTCTTCATTCTAGCAGAGACTTTCTTAACATTGATATTCGGTTATGCAATTAAAATATATAGCACATATGGCTACATCACAATGTCAGTAGAAAAAGGCTTCAGTGATTGTGTAGACCATTGTCACAAAATGTCTGTGCAATATGTACAGATGAGTGTGTGGGTTTCCATGTCAGCGTTTTAGTACCCGTTTGATTATTATTTTTTCTCTCAGGTACACTTGGCCTCCATGTCGTAGAGCTGCAGTAATTCACTCATGATGGTCTCAATTTGAGCCTTGGTGATGTGTGCACAAACAACCTGCAAAATGAAGCACAGAACGTCAATGCGATGCCCAGAGTTTGGCCCACCTGCATGCTATTTCTGAGATGACAACTGAATATTAGTTTTGAGGGAATTAATAATACTGTTGAATCTAGTCACATTTAGATGCATTCATTTAGAATATCAATAAAACAGCTGGAAGGCTTCAGACTGCAACTAAATATTTTAATGCAGCTAAAAGAAAATAAATGTAGTTTCTTGGTAAAATTTTATTAGAGATCATGCAAACTATTTATCAGTTTGCCAACCTCACATGACATTTGTTGCCATGTTACTGAAAGCAGCAGCAGATAGTTTACCTCAGATCTTAAAAATTAAATAAACCATTTAAAATTTTAGAACTGTGAATCAATACCAACATATCAGTGATTCAGCATGTACATTTAATAATGTTAAAGAGGTTGGATATGTATTAATTAGATTATAAACCTTACCATTTCGTTGAGGTGCAGTAAGTGCACTATTCTGTAATTCTGTGCAATGTGGTGAATCACATTACAAACTTTGCCAAAAAGATGCAAGCTTCAATGAGGGAAAGAACTACAATCCTGTGAAACCATTGCGAATGGCACAATGGCATCACATTAAAAATCATGAAGAAATACAAAACTACTGTATTGATTTAAAGTGGCTGATAACTTCTACACAAAACATTATACTTGAAGCTTTAATACACAACAAGTATTAATTTATTTTAGTATTTTGACAGCGTGGGGAAATCATCCTTCACGATGAACAATGGCATTGTTGCAGAAATGTGGCATACTCGCTAAATTGTACAGTGATATTCATAAAATTTCAGACTATAAATGTATTTTAAAAAGTAGTGTTTTTGTTCAGTTGTACTTATACTAAATGACTTTAGGCTGCTTTTGCTGAAACAAATACCACAAAAACTATATTGTTGCTTTTTACCATAGTAATTTGGTGTGAAATGCATATTTTACTTCTGGTTATGATTTACAATTATTTGATAATATGAAAGGCTAACTGTCAATAACAAAAAGTAATACATTTTAGAGCCCTGCATTTGAGACTTTTTTTGCCCCTAGGGCCGGGCTTCGGGCCAATGTTCACGTCATAGCTAGCATGCATATCGGGCTTTGGGCCTGCATTAGAAAACTTAAAAAAAAAAAAAAAAAAGAAAAGTTTAATGAGATCTAATGTGTGTGGTCCGGAAGCGCCAGTGATGTCTCGTGCATAGAGATTTTCAGCCACGTACAATAGAGAACATAAAGAGAAAAATTGGCAATGGCGAACTTAAAACTGTGAAAAACGCTAAAGTAAGGGCAAACCTCTGGTCAACTTTTCAAATAGTGATAACTTTAAATGATGAGCCAACTGGTTACGCACAATGCACAACTTTGTAAGACCAGTGGCACCTGCAGGATTTTATTCCAATTGTGCACAAATCCAGCACCATCCCGCCTCATCGTCCCTTATTCTTATTTAAATCTCAAGATACACTGATGCTTGCTGTCAAAGGCAACATTATTTAAGGGCATTAGTTTTGACATAAATCGTTTCCTTTTTAATATTAATATATTTTGTTTGAAATCTAAATGTAATAAAAGCACATCAGCACCATGGAAAAATCAGATGCTCAAGACGCAATCTTTAAAATTATGACATAGTAAAACATTTGCAAATATATAACAGAGGATTGTGGTACAATTAGTGAAGTATTAATTAAATTCTTATTTTCCACTGACCGAAACAAATCATCCAGCCGCAGTTGTGTAATGGATGGGCTCAAACAAAAATATAATTTGTATATTTTTTTTGGAAAAAACATCTTTTTAAAACGAATTTTGTATATTTTGTCTCTTAGTTTTAATATATAATTTTGCTGGTCACTTATCTACTAGATAAAATAGAAGAACGAATGTGGGGAAGCAATATTTGTCTCATTTGTTTTAGGCCTTTTGGCAAATATCTCAATTACATTTAGCTGTTTTAAAGAGCGTTTACTTATTTCAAACCTTGTTTTAAACAATAGCTATCTGAATTGTAATTTTTAGTGTGCAGAAAAACCACAAGCAAAACTAAAGCCAATAGATTTCTTTACCCATCTCCCACCATGCAAGTACATGCACACTTTAAAACACACAAACCCACAACTTTGTTTATTCTCATTCTTTCTTGCTTTGTCAATATATCGTAGTGTATACTGTTTAATAATGAATTTAAATTATGTAATAAATAAATAAATAAATACATTAAAAGCTGCATTAATTTGCGCCCTCTCATAGTAGGTACGCGCAGTGTGTACAGCCATATGACTGTAGGCGCCACTGGATTAAATTGAGTAAACTCACTGTGGACAACATACCGCTTGAATATCGATGTCACTTAAACTAAAACTTACATTTAAAAAATAAAAAATAAAAAACTCCAAACATTTCTCTAAATTATTCTGATTAAAAAAATGAAACGAAAAAACATCAACTTTCTATTGAATACAAATCTGGTCTATTTGAATGGCTGTAACAGTACTGCTTGGCGGGAGGAAAAACAGGCTTCGGCTCGGACTTGGACCAAAGATTTTGATGAGCTGTTGGACAAGGGCCGGGCTACAGCCTGTGCGTCTTGGGCCAGGGCCGGGCTAGGGCTTAGATTTAAGGCTTGTGCAGGACTCTAATACATTTTAATCTAATGTACGTAAATTACATACATTACAATTACATCCAAATCCTCAAGCTGCTGTCAAATGAGTATTTCTAAGAGGCAAAACTTTTAACATCATTATTTTATTACATGGATGGTGTCACCAAATCCGGTGCTTGCTCCAGCATATGTAGAATGGTTGCACGCTTATTTAACAAATGATAGCATTAACTGAAACAAAGCAATTATACATTCCTATGAAAACAAATCTTTGACAAATATAACAAAAAAAAAGAGGGAGAAAAAAGTGTGACAAAGTTTTTAAAAATGTAAACTGTACATTAGTTATTTTTTAACCCTTGTTTTATTTTACATTTATTTCACATTTATTGGGTAACCCAACTAGAAATAATGTGATGTCACTTGATCATTTGGCTTATATATATTAGCTTGACCTCACCTTATAACATATTTGGGTCCATGTTGACCCAGAAAAGATAATTTGTTTTTTTTATTATTTTTAAATGCATTTTATATAGATAACTTTTATTTTATTTTATTTAATGCATTATACTCTGATCATTTTGGACCCAGGTATGTATAAAGGTATCAGTCAATTAATCCATCAAACAAAAATATATAACAGACTACAGGACTGATATGTACATATACAGTACACCTATTGACAAATCACTGCAGCTGAAAAAATATCCCTTTTCACACAAAAGTAAAAATCTTGGCAAATACAATAAAGTTATAAATCTAAGCTATTTAATTATTCATTCATTTTCCTTTGGTTTAGGCCTGGATTTATCTGGGGTCGCCACAGCAGAATAAACCACCATCTGTACCGGCATATGTTTTAAACAGCGGATGCCCTTCCAGCCGCAACCCAGTACTGGGAAACACTCATACGCTCTCTCTCACTCACACACATACTCATACACTAAGGTCAATTTAGTTTATCCAATTTACTTATAGCGCATGTCTTTGGACTGTAGGAAATCCACACGAACACGAAGAGAACATGCAAACTCCTCCACTTCTTACAAACGTAATACAATGATTAAGTCAAAAAAAAATTCCTATTAATATTGAAAAAAGTAAATGTATTATAGTTTTTGGTGTAGTTTTTGATTAATAAAAAACAGCTAGTTGACCAAAGTAATATGGTAAATACAATGTAATGAGAAATTGCTAATTAGATAACGTATGATTTCAGTTGAAAAATAATAAAGGTCCTTTGGGTCAAAATGCACCTTGATTACAAAATTATTAAGCAGAAATCCTTAATTACGAGGGTATTAGACCATTTTAACACAACAACTGCGCTAACATTAAAAACTCATTTATGACCATTGATGATAATTATCCCAATACTGCACAAAGAATTGATATCCATTTGAAATGATCACTTTAAATCTGACTGACTCAGATTCAAACTGATTTATGCATTAATCGAAATTAATTATTGGCATATGGCATAAGTCTGATATACCCAGTTCCCGTTCTAAATAAAGACTCTACATGTTAGTCAGATGTTCGTTTCTTATCTAAAAATATGATTATTTCCCAGAACAAAACATAATGGATACCAGGAATTATGCTGAAAGCTTTTATGAACATTTAGAAAAAAATAATTATCATTAAAGCTAGAATATTACTACTATTAAACTCAGTTCTAGGAAAATGAAGTCATTCAAGTGGCTTTAAGAGCCCTTTAAAGAATTTTTTTTTGTCGTCTTTTTTAAATAGTACTTAGGGGTGTCACCAAGGGAACGCAACTAGTGTGCAAGACAATGCCATTTTTCTCAGACCAGGCAGCAACCGTTAGGTGCTCCTATTGCCATGGGAACAACTTCCAGCACTCTAAAGGTTACTGCAATCGTACTGCTATTGATGCCTGATCCGACCCTGGCATCAGTAAGGCTCAAACTAGTCAACGTTCAGGCTTGGTGACTCAATGCAGCCACAGCAGGACATTTTATTTTTCTCCACATGACAGTGTAAAAGTCCTACCTGCCACCATTCTAGTTCTCCTCGGGGAAGCTGCACTCCATATGTCTGGAGAGCAAGATAGAGGGCGGTGAGGGCGAGGTGTTGAGGCCGATGGCGGACACACACAGAGCCATGGTAACTGTCTTTTAATACAGCCAGAGCTGTCTCTGCAATGGGGGTTCGAGACCAGGCATGGCGGTTCAGGAGACTTCTTACAGAGAGCAGGTAGTGTAGCAGGTACTGGGACACAGTGAGAAGTTTGTTAGAAGAGGTAAAACTGTTTTGAAGTACAGTCTCAATTGAAAAGAGTTCGTGAGAGTAAGGTTGTAGTGACTACAGTGCACCCTACACATAGACTTTACTTGGGCGGGCCACCCAGGTATATTACAGGCCGCCCAAGTATATTTGGTGACATTTATTTTTCCACTATTATAATACAGTACCCTTTTTTTGTATCTGCCCAACAGCCAAACATACGTGATCAATTAACCAGTGGAAAAATCTTCTCTCGCCCTACACATTTCCTACCTCTTTCTGTGTACGCGAGAACTGTCAACACTCTCACAGACAATCTCACGAGCTCTGCAGAGACCCACAGGACCCACAAAGACATGCAGATAAACTTTTCTATATACGCAGAGAGGACAAAATTACATCTAAAGTGGCTGCAGAATATTTGTACACTGTTAAAAATGATTAATTAACTAATTTACCTTATTTAATTAATCTACACTTTTTATTCTTGTAATTATTATACTTTTTAGAGATTTTGTCTGTTTTTATTCCTTCATGTCATTTATTTCTCATTTGTTGTATATTTTTGTAATTTGATGATGTTGATATATTACATATTTTATACATATCTAACATGCTTTGGCAATGCTGTACAAAATGTCAGCAGCAGATTTTACATATCAGTGGGTGCACATGGCTCCTGAATAGAAAAAGTAAAACAAATAGTTGATTTCTTTTTAATGCTTAATACTTTAAAGAAATAGTGTATAACAGTGTTATAATAAATAAAAATATTGTTCAAAATCACTTTTTTTGTCGCATGTAGGTAACCATGTGCTGTGGGTAAAATGTGTGTTTCAATCCGTCCACCACCGCAATTATATTTCAAACCGGTGGGAAGCACTGGACTAATTTATTAAATGAAGAGAATGAAAGTAATAAACTGATAGACTAAGTTTTGGTAATGTGCATAAAGACATTTCAGTCAGTGATACTATTTTAAAGCAGTGTTATTTTAGTATTAGTGGTATATTTTATTTAGTTTTAAATCACAGTTTGGCTTTCTGTGCATATGTTGGGCTTAGTCCCTTTATTAACCTGGGGTTGCCACAGCAGAATGAACCACCAACTTATCCAGTATATGTTTTACACAGCGGATGCTCCTCCAGCTGCAACCCATCACTGGGAAACATCCATACACACTCATTCACACACATACACTACGGACAATTTAACCTACCCAATTCACCTATAGCACAAGTTTTTGGACTTGTGGGGGAAACCGAAGCACCCGGAGGAAACCCACGCGAACACGGGGAGAACAAGCAAACTCCACACAGAAATGCCAACTGACCCAGGCGGGGCTCAAACCAGCGACCTTCTTGCTGTGAGGCGATTGTGCTACCCACTGCGCCACCATGCTGCCATAATGATATTATACATATAATAATATATAAAAATATTACTACTAACGTTTTATAATTACTACCTAATACATGAGTAGGCTTACACGGAATCTGCGCGTGCAGAATTCCGCAGATTTCCGCAGATTTTTAGCCCATCATTAATTCTGTTTATTTACTTAAAGTTAACTATTTACAGTTAATCTAATTGGATTTGCATTTTAAACATTAAATACAAGTTAAAAAGATATTATGTTTTATTTAACATATTAAGGTTTTAGTTATGATACTCCCAAAATAATTCCGCAGAAATCCGCAGATTTTTACCAAAATTCTCCGCAGAAATAGCAAAAAATGTCTGCAGATTCCGTCTGGCCCTATACATGAGTTATATTTATTTTAAGTTAGTTAATTTAATGATTCAACGACTTAAGTTGATAACTTTTATTTAAAGATTCATATTTTCAGTTTAATTTTTTTCAACAGTTTTAATTTGTAATACTACCCCTGCTTTAAAAAGTACACATGGGAAAAAACACACCTTTTTATAATTATTTTCACAAAAGGAGTCCTTTCTATAACTAATTTAACAAAAGTAGTTCTTATTATTGTAAATTCATTGATTAAATTCATTGATTTAAAACAATTTCATATTGTATTGTTTTGTACTCAAGACACACTATACATTAAACACACTTTAATTTGTCTAGGAAACCCTAAGATGTTAAACATTTCATTTCAGAATATATCAGATTTTTAAAATAGCTAACAACTACAGGCATTACCTTGTGTGGATGCTCAAAGGTCACTTGAAAGTTCAGCTGTCGAAGGATGAGTAGCTCACATTGCACAATACTGTCCCTCAACTCCCAGAACTTCCCATTCAGTTCCAGTGGTTCACTATCAGGGTGAAAATACCTGGATCAAAGAAAAATACAAGTAAGCTACTACACATGGACTCTGAGTCTACACTGCTACCAACAACCCTTCTGCTACCTGTGACAGACATTGATGATATCTCTGGTCCTGAGATGCTGCTCTTCCACTTTGCCTGCGAGGTAGATGGCAGACATAGCCACTAGATAAGGCTCATAGATCTGCAAACTGGCAGACTGGAAGAACCTGTGATACAGCACACATGCAGTAGCCATGGGCACAGATCTCATGCCCAGCTTCACCCCTACACATGTGCAGAACAAGAGATAAACTCAGTCAGAAGTCAGCAGTATCACGATTACATTTCTTAAAGTTGATTAATATGAAAAACATAGTTCAACATGTATTTAATAGAAATACAAATACCCGTCTCGGTGATAAAGCGACAAACTCTGAAGTGTGTTTTGGAGTATTCCACATCTTCAGCACTTCTTCTGCCTCTCGCTTCATTGGCAGCTGCAGATGTTGACGCGTGCGCGCTCATTTTACGTCGTGCAGCAAACGTTTCAAATCGCGTTCATCAGTTTACATTGCTTGTATTAATTTCGTCTTTAAACATTACATGTACGTCTTTAATATTAGTCGCTTGTACTACAACCGTGAGCACGTAAATTGTGGCTTTTCTTCGGCGGATCGTTCGGCATTCCACACAAAGCTCTACTTGTCTACAGCGCCTCCGATGTCTGGGAAGAAGATATAAGTGTACGACGAAAGAATGGCAGATGATGAATCAAGTAGAAAATGTTTTATTCAGCTGTATAAGAGGTTATTTAAAATATTGTATTTGATACGGCGTTATTTTAAACTGCCAAAGAACTTATAAGAGTGAGTGAACTCCTGTCTCCTGAGGCAAAACTGCATTTTACCCCTGATATTTTGAGAGGTTGCTAGGAGACCACTGCCAACACAGTTGTGAGGAAACATGTCGACAGGTTACTCTGCAAATCAGGTGCTGAAACTGTCGTTTTTCACTTTTATATTGCTTTTATACGGTTGAGTTAAGTTATATTTAACTTAATTGTGATTTTTGCAGTATGAAAGCGCTTTTAAGTCGCAAAAGCTCCAGAACTGGACCATCCCAAAGCAATTCAAAGAGGTAACGCAGCCATCTTATTGTAACGTTAAAAGCATTTAATATAGAATAAACGGCAAATTAACATTAACTGTTCATGAAAACGTTTGCAAATTAACGTTTAAATAACCATCTTTCATGTATTTTATAGCATTAAATATCGCTACTGCTACAAATGTAACGTTAACATTACTAATTTCTTTCAAATTTCTCAACCAACGTTACACATTTTACTATTTAATTCATACAAACAATGGACAATGGACCAAAGTTCGACTTCGAAACTTTTACATTGATAATTTTATATACCTAGAAAGCATATTAAAGACAAGTGTCCATACGCCATAACAAAAATATTTAACGTTAGTCTACATAAAATAGAAATTAAAATAGAAAACTGTACTTATTAAAATATATAAATGAAGAAGGGATTATGCTAAATGCTAAACAAGACATTTTCTAATTGAATGGATGGGGGTATGTAATACAGTTGCAATCAGAATTATTAAACCCCCTTTGAATTTTTTATTTTTTTTAAATATTTCCCAAATGATGTTCAACAGAGCAAGGAATTTTCACAGTATGTCTGATAATATTTTTTCTTCTGGAAAAGAAAAAATACCTCTTATTTTGGCTAGAACAAAAGCAGTTTTTAATAAAAAAAAAAACATTTTAAGGTTTTAAAATTATTTGCCCCTATTTTTTTGATAGTCTACAGAACAAATCATCGTTATACAATAACTTGCCTAATTACCCTATCCTGCCTAGTTAACCTAATTAACCTAGTTAAGACTTTAAATGTCAATTTAAGCTGTATAGACGTGTCTTGAAAAATATCTAGTCAAAATATTATTTATTGTCATCATGACAAAGACAAAATAAATCAGTTATAAGAAATGAGTTATTAAAACTATTATGTTTAGAAATGTGTTGAAAAATATCTCTCCCTTAAACAGAAACTGGGGAAAAAATAAACAGGGAGGCGAATAATTCAGGGGGTTTATTAATTCTGATTGCAACTGTACATATTGTTTAGATGCTTGAAAATAACTTGTCTTTGACCCTCATGCTACTGTTATCAAACTTAAAATAAACATAAAAATGTGCATGTCAAACAGCATAACAGAATGTGTAAACATTACGTCTAGTCTTTTTTAAAAGACAAAAATTGCGCCAAGTGCCCCCTTTTCCATTAATTGACACATTTATACAAATTGCACTGTGTGGAGAGAATTACCCTAACCACTACATATTACAAATACTTGTGCGTGGTCTACTTACTTTCATTTTATTTTAAAGAGACCATCAGCAGCAGAAGGCTACACTACATTTATAGCCACAGACCGTGGCCACCTTCTACCTGGTGTAAGAACAAAGGTTTGTTTTGAACATTTGCTTAAGCTGAATGGAATTTAAACAATTACCATGCTTAAAACTTTTACATTGCTATTTCTTTATTAGCATCGAAGTGTGTGGCCAGCATTCCAAGGCACATGGGATTTACCTCGTCGTATCCCTCCTGTTTCCATGAACCCTACTGCTCGCTCACAAGTGGGCCAGGACCGCCTCAGGACCTGGGGACAGATGAAAATCACAACAAAGCAGGCTCACAAGGCCCCTGGTGACAGTCAGGCTATAAACAGAGGCTCTCATGATGTGGTGGGTATTTAATATCTCCAGCTTTCACTCACCCGCCACTTTTGTTAGGTACACATACTGTGAATCTCCTTCTTAACCACATGCCAAAAGTGCTCTATTGGATTGAGATGTGCAGGCCATTTGAATGTAACAAACGCATGGGCTTGTTTAAGATACCAGTTTGAAACGATTTGACTTTTGTGATATGTCATGGTATCCCATTGGAAGGTAGCTGTGGCATTTAGACAATGCTTAGTTGGGTAAAGAAAATTGTCAACACCATCAAGGTTTCCGCTACGTTCATTCTACCATGGCGGGACGCCACGCCAAAATTCATCCCGCCACGGCTACATTACAGCTTCTCATTTAAAACATTGTCGTTTTTTTTAAATAGCGGGTTATAATCGCATCAAAATGTATTAAAAGGTAAGTGAATTATAACAGCGCAAACTTTTCTGTAACTGTAGAAGTGCTGTGCGTCATTTGTTTAACCCTTTAAGGTGACATGCTGACTGACTGACTGACTGACAGGTGCATGAGGCCAGCAAACACGACGTATAGCTTTCAGTTAGGATGAACACAGTTTCCATAATTATACTTTATTTATAGATAAAGGTCTATGGCTCTGCATACAACAAACAAAGACTTTATCTTGCTGGAGTTTATAGCCGTTTCACTTTACCTCAGGACACATTAATGCCGCTATGTAGGTCTATTGGAGATGTTCATAAATATTCCTTGCAAATCTAATAAAGGTTGGAGACAAATTCACTACGTAAACGCGCTAAATTGCACTTGAGCAGCGTATATTTGAGGGCGTGCAAGAAGTTTTGTGCACGAACAGAAAATCCTAGCGCAAGCAAAAGATCTGCATGCTCGTATTACACAAATCCCGACTTGTAGTACTGCGTCACATTTGTCATTGAAATAACGGAAAAGGTAGTTGGTAGATCAAAAGGCCTGCCGCCACAGCTGGAAAAAATCCTAGAGGAAACACTGCACCATTATGCCAATAGAAACCAAACCGATCATCTAAATGCTGTAGCAGAAATCAACACCGATCAGACCAGGCTTCTAATCTTCTGTTGACCAGTATTGGTGAGACTAAGAATTGTAGCCTCGGTTTGCTGTTTTTAGCTGACAGGAGCATCACATCACACATCACTGCTCTTCTGCTGTTCATCTGGTTCAAAGTTTGACGTGTTGTGAATTCAGAAAAGCTCCTTAACCGACCTTGGTTGTAACAAGTGGTCACTTCAGGTGCTGTTGTCTTTTCTATTAACTGAACCAGTCTGGTCACTCTCCTCTGACATCAACAAGGCATATTCACCCACTTAACTTCTGATCACTGAATATTTTCTCCTTTCAGACCATTCTCTGTCAATTTTTTGTTTGTGCATGAATATGCAAGATAATCAGCAGTTTAAGAAATACTCAGATGAGCTTTTGTGACACCTACACTGAATTTGAGAGCTTCCTTATAGACAGAAACAGACCAGAGACACTCAAAGTCCAGAAAAGAAACCAAAAACAGTCAAAACTTGTGACTTCAGTGGCTCAGCTGTAGTATACGAAACTCCAAGAACACTTTTGTGTGCCAAAAAAACCCTATAAAATTTTCTTTGTTCGCCTGTCATGTTTTCCTTGTCTGGTCGTGACACTTGCATGTTCTTCTGACTCTAATGGCAATATGGTGTACTGCTTATAGTAAGCTCACCCTGAGGCAGCGAAAGAGTATAAATTGATAAACAAAGTAGTTTTTACAGTTTTTTTGACACACACAAGTGTTCTTGGAGCTTCATATGATTACAGTTGAACCACTGAATTGAGAAGTGAGCGACAACGTTTTTGATTCTTTTTCTGAAATGTAAAAAAAAAAAAACAACAACAATACATATTTGGTTGTCTCCCTTATCTGACCCTTCGCTTTTCTTCCTCATACTGATGCTCAGTTTGAAGCAGATCATCCGGAGTTGCTGCCATACAATTGGCTGAATAGATATTGCGTCTAAACAAGCAGTTGAACAGTTAAGGGCTCGCAAAATCTGGTAGCCCGAAGTCCTGGGTCTATTGTTTTTTTTAGTCAGGCTACCAAAATCCAATATCTAAACCCATGGGCATTGTGTAGATAGATTTTGGTAGCCCAATTGAAAAAAACTATAGCCCCGGGACTTCATGCGACAAGATTTTGCGAGCCCTGCAATTGTACCTATTAAAGTGTCCAGTTTTTTTTTTTTTTTTTTTTTTTTAAATGATTCTAACCAATCAATATTCTTATAGGAAAACATAAATGTGGATCAGCCTGCTGAACAGTCAAAAATATCCAGTGACCCAGATGAAAATCAACCAGAAAAGCCTAAATCACAGCATATCCAGGACCAGTCGAGACCAACAAGCCAGCAAGCCCAGCCTATCCCAGAAAACCTTAATGAAAACCAGTCTAGACCAGCAAGTCAACGCAGCCAACAGGCTCCATCCAGACCAGCCACTCAGCAAAACCAAGCTGAATTCAGACCACCAACTCAGAACAGCAGACCAGCATCTCAGGAAAAATAACACCAATTATAATCAGATCCCCTGCATGGGCAGTTATAAAAGTTCTTCCATGAAATGGCATTACGTAAGTGCAACACTTTTTTGAAAAACACTTTTGCTTCACCAGATATTATTCTCGCATTTCCGTTGATTTAGAACTGTGCTCTCAGATTGTGCATAACATGTGTGTCAGAACACATTAACTGAATTGTTTCATTGAAGCTAAAGCTGATTAGTTTTACTAAATGGCTTTTGTATTGGGATCTGCTTGAATGAAATGCTGTCTGAATGCAGGGTCAAGTATTACTAGAAAAATCACACATAAAATCTGATTCATATTCTCTTTTTAAATGATAAAAACGGCATAGATTTGAAATATTTTTCTTTATTTGCTCAGTAATGAACAGACACACCTGTAAGCCCCTATAACACAACATCAGCTTGATTCACTAGTCGTCGGTTTATGTTTTTGGTGCTTGGAAGCAAATGATTGATTTTGGGAGCAGACACTGAAAGATTGTGGATGTAATGGTCCACATAAAAATGAAAACTCTGTCACCGTTTACTTACAATCATGTCATTGCAAACCTTCTTTTTTCCATTTTCTCTGGAACATACAGTAAGATATTAGAATTGTGTCCATTTAATTAATTAATTAACAATTCGGACGCTCAGATTGTTTAAGATATCAACTTTTTGGTTCAGCTACAGGAAATGAGTCACACAGATTCAGAATGATAAGAAGTAATCGATGACAGAGTTTACGTTTTTTTTTTTCCCCTCTGATCTAAGTCAGAAATAGCTTGTAAAGATGAAGGCCCAACACATTTCTCTCTCTCTCCTGTGATAAACGCACAATAAACAGCTGTATGGTCATGTCACAATGTTACAATGTTGTCAACAGGTTTATTTAAAAGATCAATTTTAATATCTGTGGCAAATGCTAGTGTAACTCAGAAATGCAGAGCTTCTGAAGCTCTGTTATATACACACAGAAACAACAGTCATCATAGCCAAATGAATACACATTCAAATCAACAAACTATTTTACCAAAATGACATGACCAAAAAAAAAAGATGAAAACAATTCTCAAAATCTTAAGAGTAGGTCACATCTAAACTGTCTATATAAGACGTAATGGTGTTCTCAAGCTAAAGATTAATAGGCATCAAACAGTTGAACACCAATGCCAAATATCTGATAGAAAATTATGTACTATATTAAATATATGATACATATTTATGGTATACAAGGGTCTTGCAAAATACTAAGATGAAATATATTTACCTGCCACATGCATGTCGAATATTTACAAAAAGTTAAAACTTTTTGTAGTTTTAATAAAAGGCATGAAAAACAGCATGTTTTTTTTTAATCTTATGATTGTACCACTTTAAGAACTGTCTATAAAATTTTAAATACAGTCTTTGAAATATGTTGCACATACAACCAGATATGCACCATGTCACAGGATGGGGTGAATTCTTAATGAGCACCTTCAGACTTTCATTTACAGCAAATTATTTAATTGAATTTCCTAATAGGTTAGCGAAAGTGTCAGTGAATCTGCTGAAATTGTGTAAATAAAAAATGTCTGCTGCTGATATCTTTATTCCTCAAATGTAGCTTATATGCTAGGATTGCATTCAATACAGAACACAGTTTATTCTATACTGAGAAAGTGCTATGATGTGATACAACCAATACTTTCGACTAACAAATAAAATCTATTCTTGCTATATAACTAACCAGAAAAGTATCCATTACCTGTTTAAAGTTTATAAATCCTAATATTTCAATTTGCGTCTTATACTAAAGTCACACTTTCAATCTAAACCATCAACTTCATTGAAACGGATAGTTTATGTAAAAACATTAATTTACTGCTAAACTCAACTTCTGTCTGATGCAAGACTTCCTTGTCTTTTTTTCTTGGGTAGAACATTAAAGATATTTATGATGCCCATGATCCTGACTGCCGTGAATGTACTATTGAGGCCCATTTGCACCAAGCATGATAACGATAAAGACATCATTCTAAATGAAAAACATCAGTTTGGACTACAGGTATTGAAATAAACATGTAGAGAAACAATATTACTGGGATCCACTGACATTGTGGAGAAGCAATGCTTTACACGTTAAGCCTTCTTTTCAAAGATTAATTAAACAATGACTATCTTGGAAACCATTGGTTATACCTAGGGCCATACCTAGGGCAGACGTTTTTTGCTATTTCTGCAGAGAATTTTGGTAAAATCTGCGGATTTCTGCGGAATTATTTCGGGAGTATCATAACTAAAACCTTAATATATGAAATAAATAATAATATCTTTTTAACTTTTATTTAATGTTTAAAATGCAAATCCAATTATATTAACTGTAAATAGTTAACTTTAAGTAAATAAACAGAATAAATGATGGGCTAAAAATCTGCGGAAAATCTGCGGAATTCTGCGCGCGCAGATTGTGTGTGGGCCTAGTTATACCATATAAAATATTGATGAAAAAAATATGGAATTTATGTAAGCCTGACTGTCAATTTGAAGTAAAAAAAAAAAATCTAAGTACATCAAATATCCAGTGCTAGTTTTGAAGTCTTTGTGTTGCCTCGTTTAAAAATGCTAAGTAATTTCAGCTGTTTTTATTACACTAAACGATTGCTAAAAATTACTGTTTGATTACACGAGCTGGATTCATTGGTCAAATGCGCTAGTTGCACACTAAGGACAGCTGCTGGTTACAAGGGGTAATGTAAAAAAAAAAAGCATAAATTAAAAATTAACAGATTGTTATTGTTTGTCAGTGTACACACAAATATATTTGTTATATTATCATGCTTGGCGTGAACTGGCTTTTTGAGGTTAAAATTTTAAGTTTGTTTAATAGACCAACTGTTTCATTTAGGAGCTATGGGTAATTTTGCTCTGATAGTATAGGTTTTTTTTTAACTCTCAAATTGCTCCCACTGACTTTCCTTATATGAATTAGGGCTGCACGATTTTGAAAAAATCTGATATTGTGATATTTAATTTTTTTGTAATAAATATTACGATGAATTTGATAGCACTATTTGACGTTTTTTTGGGGAGTCTAACAGTATTCAGGTAGAGAAATTGAATAATCACAATACAAAAAAAAAATGCTTTTCTTACTTTTTGTCTCATTTATGGTCCAAAACTACAAATCTTAGACCAAGTAAAAATATTGTTTAGTTTTCACCGACAAAAGAAATAAGTAAAAATTAAGTTTAAGAAAATTATCTGCCATTGGGGTAAGTAAAATAATCTTGTTTTTGCTTTTAAATGCAGATATTTGGACTAGAAACAAGACAAAAATTCTAAGTAAGATTTTTTTTTTGCATAAATCATATAAATTCCACATAAATACAGTGATTAAATACAGTTCTGTGGCTCCTGGTCAACTATAATTAAGACAGGACATTGCATATCTTTGCGAAGTGACTATAGCGAATGCGCACATTGCGATATTGATGCTAAAATGATATATTGTGCAGCCCTCATATGAATCACAAAAAAACTATAGCTTTAACTAAAAATATTCAATGTTCTCCTGAAGAAAAAAAATAATCAGCAACATCTTGTCAAACGAGAGCGTAAATTTAATAATATACCCTCAGTTTACTTAAGTCTGAACTATCACATTAACAGAAACATATTCATGAACTCAAATAATATAGTTATTTATATAACGGTTATAAATAATTACTTTTCCATTTTATATGCGTTTCCCGATGATTGTCTACAACCAAAATGCAACCCAACAAAGGCACCACACAATACCTTAAAATAAACTCTTTTACACTGTATCATCAAACTATTAATAGGTATCTTAGCTGTTAGAAGAGAAAATAAACCAGTGCTCACTATCAAAGATCACACCTTTCTAAGATTGTACAGTAAAACTAAAAATAGACCACAGTGATGCACGTCTGCTCAAGCACTAGATCACAAAGCAGTGTGTGCTGATTCGATATTAAAAGAAGAGAAAAATAGATAAATGTGGAATGAGCATTCGACTCTAGTATTAATAACAGTGGTGTGCAGTAATTACACTTTCGACTGAGTCATGGCATGTTGATAAGAGACTGGTTCAAGGGCAAGAAAAGGCACAGAAAAACAGACCCACACAGTGGGGTGAACAGCAGCAGCTGGCAGCAGGTCGGCTCCAAAACACACAGGACTTGCACAGGTCACTTTCCAGAGCGTTTACAACTCTGATACGACTCCTACAGCAAAACCAGATCTTCAGCAAATTATTTGAGACCTGTGCAAATGTCACCATATCAGCAGCTGAACAACATTCAGAAGCGGCTGAACAGTTTCAGTCGGCGTTCAGTGGAATGGACTCAATTGCCTCTTAGCAATGCTTTACGATATAAAACAGCTTTCCCATCAACTCACACTGTGGAAACTTATCACCATCATCCTGCTTGGTTCAAAGAAGCTTTTTGAACAATATTTGAACTGTCATTACTGGCTTTCAAGTGGGTGGGCTCTACTTTTGTGGCATTAGCAATGACCACGCCCACCTTTTCTGTTTTCGTCTTATTGGTTGATGTGACTGGAGGATCCGCCCTCCGAGGTGGAGTCTTCCTAGGTGGATGGTGTGGATCGTCTCCGATGTTGACTGATAGATTGGTGTAGAGTGGCTCCAGCTTTTTAGACAGGAGCTCATAAGTTAGTGAGTTGAGGCCATCCGAGCGCCAGTTCAGCCTTGTGCGCTTCAGCAAGTCAAACCTATGAGAATGATTTCAGAAAACAGAACTAAATTTAATAAACAGACTTGATAATCATTACCTCGAAATCAAATTATTACCTCTAAAATAGGGTTTGTAGATGTATGAGGACAGTTTGTCTTGAAGATATCATGTGTGTATTCTATTCACAATAGTGACATCGCAGGATCTGCAATGTTGAATTGGGATTATATAAACCTCGCTTAAATGATCTAAGATGATTTGACAGATCCTGGATATTTTAATCTTGATAACTGATCTCTGGCTAATTTGGTTATTCAAACAAGTTCGCGAAGATTAAAATGTCTGGATGAACTGATCTGAGATCGCTGCGTGTATTCTGAAGGACAAATCTATCAATCCTTGAAATCATGATCAGCAATGCAACGATTGGCTGATGGCACAGCAGAGTAATGACATCATCTGATTAATATTTAATAATCCATGTGAGCAAAATGACAAAATTCGTAGTAAACGGTTTGTTAAATATGATACACAATAACCTTCCACCTTTGTTCTGGGCTGCAGGCTTTACACTTTCATGTGTCAACAGTATTTAGCAATCTATTTTCTTTATTATAGTAACCTAGGCCTATTCAAGTGTCTTAATCGGCGTAAGGAATAACTGGCTCTATAAATTAATTTTGCATCAAAAAAGTATTTTGATATCGGTAAAAGTGTCTGCAACTTTTGCGAAGCATCCAATCACCATCTGTCAAAAGATGTACATGACTGCATAAATTATTATTCCTTAAAAAAAAGAAAAAAACAGTCGAATAGGCTATGTGCATGTCTATTATCAAATTGTACTAAAGCTGGTACCTTAAATAGTACGCGTTTGTATCTAAAAAGTCTATATTAAAAATGTTCTCTTTAAACCCTTTGGGGAGAACCACCCCGTGACAGTCTTTGTACTTTTATTTCGGAGTGCAGATTGCATAAGTTTTATTTATATAATTTTTTACTAACTATTTTACTATTTTCTCAAGTGTATATAACCACTACTGTAAGAAAATATCAGCATTCGGTACATACTTTCAGTATTACCTTTGCTTGTAATGACTTGATCTAATCCTGTTTATATGAAATAAACCTGCTCCCGACCAGGTTTGAGCTACCAGAACTGTTGCTATGACAACAAATTAGTTTTAAAGAACTAAACGATCCTGGATCGTGTCAAAAAGTCAATAACCAAATCCAGCTAATTGAGTAATCCACGTATGAAGAACAAACCTCAAGAGTCGCAGTTGAAGATTTTTTTTTACCATAAACAATGTAGCAAAAGTTTATAATTAAATTTTTTGCATGTTTATTTAAGGCATGAGACTGTATGAGCAAACCAAGAGAGATTAAAGCATTCAGGAACAATAAATTGTAAAATCTGTGAATTAAAGAAACTATTATATTTAATTATTTATACATTGAAGATTATGCAGTGATATTTTATATTTGATTATTCAATTTCTGTACCTGAATTCTTACCAAATAGCTATTTAAGCCATCCGGTGAAATATTGCTATATATCGCAGAAAAACAATACAATGTCAGATTTTTCAATATCGTGACACCCTATTTTAAACTACTGTATCCCTTTATACCTACTTTTGACAGTCTCTGCCTCCTAAATCATTCAGCTCCAGTTATCATAAAATAATTAATCCTTTTCATCTTTTTGTGCATTTACCAATTTAAATAAATAATAATAATTTAATGATAAATTATTAATAATAATTTGCATGAAACATGTTTTCTGTACAATTTGTCATTTTTGTAAGATGATTAATAATTGTGTGTCTGTAATAACATTGTGGTAAACTATCTGTAATAAAAAGGCATAACCTTTAAACCACTGATAGAAATAGCATGCAACTTGCTCCAAGTGATGTCACTTCTGGCAGGAAAATCTGTGGGTCATTATTCTTCTCTCATTAATTTGTGCAAAATGTTTAGGATACACCAATAGAGTAATTGTTTGTCAGCTCTGTTATTGTGATATTTCAGTGAATTTCTCATTCACATCTTGAAAACTATAATATGATGATTCTGAATACTGTAAACTATAAACTTTATCTCATTCCAGTTTAAGGAAAAATAATGGCAAGTGCTTCAAATGTAGCCGCAATTCTGGATTGAGTCATACATATACACACGCATGCACACACAACAGAAATAAAGTATTTTATATTACTTTTATATTACTAGAAATAAATAGAAATACAAACTATTTGTAAAACCTACTAAATATTTAATGTACTTTGTTAACTAAAACTAGAAAATACCTTTCTGTGACTGAAAAAATAATAAAGATCTAAACTAATACAACTAAAACAAATTTTTGTTTTTTTTAAATATGCACAGTACACACACGTTAATACAAACTTTTATTTTTTATGCAATTTCTATTAATGATTTGACAGGAGTACTATTAATATTAACTACAAAAGCACCATTAACATTAAATTAACACTATAAAATATAATATAATATAATATAATGTAATACAATGTAAATATAATATAATATAACATAACATAATATAATATAATTTACCTTCTGGGGTTCTGCTCATTACCCTGATCGCCTTTATGTTTGATCATCTTATAATGACCAATGGCCAAAGGAGGACGCATTATCTTCATCCCCGAGAGACGAACTCTGAAGACAAAAACCACAGGCCAAATACAAATAGAGATAAATAAGAAAACACATCTAGAAGAAGGATGCTATAAATTACCAAACAGACAGAGACAAAAGACAGAGAGGCACAAAGCACAGCAGGAAAACCATTCCCAGCAGAGTCTGCAAGGTGGGCCAGATGGATGTGAACTAACTAAACAACTACTAAAAACTGTCGTTGAGGATTTTATATAGAAAAAAGATTCTAACCAGAATTTAAAATCCCTAAAAGGTTCAAATGAGGTTGAAGAGTGTCTAATCCAGCTTTGAAATACTTAAAACTTTGGGTTTTTGCCTCAGGTTCAGCCATCTGAGTCATCTGAACACACTGACGGTTAATTATGCCACAGTCAGGTTTTCACATCACTATGAGCTGATGTGCCCTTCAAACTGTTCTCAAATAAGCAACGTCAGTTTCCCCAAAACATATAAAGCCTGTGTCTGGATTATTTGTCTACACTAAAAATAATTAATGTGGGAACAGACTGAAAAGCACGCATGGTGAATCAAATCATGTACGCATATTAAACTGGGGTTTATCCATGTTATGGGCTTAGATAGAAAGTATTTTTTTTTGCATTCACTTTTAAAATTTTAAATTATTTAAAAAGTCTTGGTTAAGACAAACTTAGTCAACTAGCTGCAATGTGAATCAAATTATTTTTTCCAGTCCAATGTAAAGAAAACATCATCACACATCATCAGAATTTATGTCTGTAGATTTCAATTACAATATATACTGTATGCCCAACGCCACTCATACTGTAATGTTCTTCACAGCATAATTACAGCATTGTAAGTCGATGTTAAAATCAAACCCCCTTGAAGAAAATGAATGAATTTTTTACATTCAGAACCTGACTGCGACACACTTATTAATGGTTAAAGACAAGTACATGTATTCATCTACTGATGAGGACTGAATACTACACTAAAGCATTTTTTGACAATGATGCAGTACTTACAAAGTGTCATTTCAATTCTGATTTAGTTTGACCAGTGTAGTCCATTGACTCTAAACCAAACGATTCAATTAGAAATAATTTAGAGAATCAAATACATAATTCATATTTAATTCTTCAAAAAATGACTAATTTGACTGACTGTGAATCAAACATATAGTACAACCAAGTGTACATTTACAACTTACCGTTTTATGTTGTACTTAAAGGTGCCATATAGTGCACTGATTAAATAAGTTAAATTGTTCTTCGATTTCTACATAGGTACAGGTGTATGTGACTTAGGTAAGTTACAAATTTCTCCAGAAACTGTTATAACTGCTTATTTGCTTATTTAAAAAGAGGATTTACCCCTAGAATCAGAAGGTCCTTATTAACCATATTTAGAATGGTCATGAATATAAAATCTGATTTTTCTCTTCTCTGATGCAGCTCAGTGCCTGCTCTCTCACTCACAGACACAGTGTGTGATGTACTCAAAAAGA
Source organism: Danio kyathit (assembly GCA_903798195.1). NCBI lineage: Eukaryota > Metazoa > Chordata > Actinopteri > Cypriniformes > Danionidae > Danio > Danio kyathit. The sequence continues at coordinate 425,395 of CAIGQS010000019.1, forward strand.
AGTTTAATTTTATTTGAAACTAAGCCAGCTATCTTTAATCCACCAGAAAATAACAGTTTTTCATGTGGATGAAATATAACTTAGATTATAATTATACTTGACAAAAGGGTGTCATTTTTAGAACTGTAACGCACATGAAAACAGTAGTTAATATCAACCTCTGCATAAACATGATGTTTAAAAAATGCACAATTTTTTCAATTCTTAATTGTTGATTACAGTAATATCAGTTAATAAGCGACTACAGACAATTTTAAAAGGTGATTTTCTCAACATTTTGATTTCTTGAACCCTTCATTTTCCAGATTCAAATATTTGTATGTCAGCTAATCATTGTCATATCCTAACAAACCAAACTTCAATGGAAAGCTTTCATAGGACATATGAATCCCACTTTCCAAGAATTGATCCATATGACTGGTTTTGTGGTCCAAGGTCACATTTGCAGCTCATTTTATCATCAGCAGGGTATCAAAGATGTAGGTGACTTTTCTTCTTTAAAACATATAATATAATAGTAATAAATTGGAACAAAGAATTTTAGATCTGAATTGTGGTCCTTTGTGATTCCTAAAATGCAAGTAAATGGCTTCCAGCACTTAAAAGGGGGAAAAACATGCAGTGATGATATAATAATGATATAAATGAATATTGTTACTGTAGTATTCTATTTTTCCAGTATAGGGTTTATGCAGGTTTTGCAAAGTCAATTTTAAGACCATCAAGAATCAAATTTTAAAACGCTAAGGATTTATTACATAGGTACAGGTGTATGTGACTTAGGTAAGTTACAAATTTCTCCAGAAACTGTTATAACTGCTTATTTGCTTATTTAAAAAGAGGATTTACCCCTAGAATCAGAAGGTCCTTATTAACCATATTTAGAATGGTCATGAATATAAAATCTGATTTTTCTCTTCTCTGATGCAGCTCAGTGCCTGCTCTCTCACTCACAGACACAGTGTGTGATGTACTCAAAAAGAAGTTTAATTTTATTTGAAACTAAGCCAGCTATCTTTAATCCACCAGAAAATAACAGTTTTTCATGTGGATGAAATATAACTTAGATTATAATTATACTTGACAAAAGGGTGTCATTTTTAGAACTGTAACGCACATGAAAACAGTAGTTAATATCAACCTCTGCATAAACATGATGTTTAAAAAATGCACAATTTTTTCAATTCTTAATTGTTATCAAATTTTAAAACGCTAAGGATTTATTTAATGGCCCAGCAGAAAAATAAATGTACTTGCCCCATTTTTCAACATAACTTAAAAACAACTCAATAAACTAAAATGTATGTACAACTGACTGTAATATTAGTAATGAGTAAAGTTTTGTTAAAGTTGGTGATTAGATGTGTGTTGGGTCGATTTGGTGTCTTTACATAGACAAAGGAAAATTAAGACCCGTTTAAAATGATTTAAAGACATACAAGACAAAATTTCAGTGAATTTAAGACTTTTTAAGACCCCGCAGACACCCTGAGTATAGCAAAACAATTGATCTGTACAAAAAATAATATACAATATTAATAGTAATATTGTACAATATAATAATGTTGTAAATAATGTAAAGTTTTGTGCACAGACTGATCGTTTTGCTTCATAAAACCTCAATGCACATCATCAGGAGTTTAAGGTATTCATTTTGTTTTGCATGTATACAATACATGTTACTTTACCATCAAACTGCTTTTAACTGTTTATTTGTAATTAATGAATCATCAAGGACCCTTTGATTACATTAGGATGAGTTAATCAGCAGCAGATTTCCATTTTTGATCAAACTATCCCTTCAAGGGAGAACAAACCACTACAAAAAAAGTGTTTCCATTTCCAATCCTCAACAACATCACTAATCCACTACACTCGACTCATTCTGGATTCAAGGCTTTGCCAACTTTTAATCCTCTACAGCACGTTTCTCATAGCCACAGAAATAAAATGACTATTGACTCTTTATAATTAAATCAAAAAGCAATATAATCACCAAAGCAATACTGACATCTAAATAACTGGAAGCCTTGAGTCCAAACTGGTGACTGATGCGTGTACTTACTGGTCCCTCTTGGGCTATGAGGGGCATGAAGGACAGATGGATGCAGCCAAAATGAGAAGAATGACAAGACAGCAATGCAAATGTGAACTTAAAAAATGATGATGGAGACATGATAGACGTGCAACACAAATGCTTAACAGGACGCCATTTCTGATGCAGTCATACAAGTTATTTTGACTACACCACTGCAGACGCATTATATAAAAAAAAATTAAAACATTCAGCCATTCTCACCGAGCAGCGATGTCGTCGTCCTCACCTCCCCAGCCCCAGTACTGGTTCGGAAAGCCGTTCATTTTGAGGTACTGCTGCGGGGTTACAGCAGAAACCCCTCCGAAGTATTGGGAGTATGGGAGCCTGCAGTGGATTCAGAGCAGAGGAATAAGGTCATCTGTCTCTACTAGCCTTCGTCAATCATTTCATCTAAAGTGTCACAGCTTCTCCTGCAGTTTAATGCAGCTCTGCACCTCTGCATTACAGTAATCTGAACTGCTGGATGGGGGAAAAAATGCAACCCTTAGAGTAAACGAGAGTTCTGATGAAGCTTGGGTTGGAATAATTCGGTCTTGGGACATTTTTCAGAATAGCATAATACTATTTTTATTACAGTGTATAATAGTAAATACACTGGACACTACCTGACAAAAGTCTTGTTATCGATCCCAGTTGTAAGAGCAACAAATAATAACTTGACTTCTAGTTGATCATTTGGAAAAGTGGCTAAATTTAGATTTTTCCGATGAATCATCTGTTGAACTGCATCCCAATCATCACAAATACCGGAGAAGACCTATTGGAACCCGCATGGACCCAAGATTTTCAAAGAAATTAGTCAAGTTTGGTGAAGGAAATTCATGGTTTGGGATTACATTCAGTATGGGTGCTGGAGTGGATGGCAACATCAACAGCCTGAGGTATCAAGACATTTGTGTTGACCATTACATTACAAACCACAAGAGAGGGAAAATCTTCAGCAGGATAGCGCTCCTACTCATACTTCAGCCTCCACATCAAAGTTCCTGAAAGCAAAAAAGGTCAAGGTGCTCCAGGATTGGCCAGCCCATTCACCAGAACTGAACATTATTGAGCATGTCTGGGGTAAGATGAAAAAGGAGGCATTGAAGATGATTCCAAAGAATCTTGATGAACCCTGGGAGTCCTGCAAGAATGTTTTCTTTGCCATTCCACATGACTTTATTAATAAGTTATTTGAGTCATTGCAGAGATGTATGGATGCAGTCCTCCAAGCTCATTGGAGTCATACACAATATTTATTCTCTTTCCTCTGCACCATGACATTATATTCTATACTGTACATTAGTTCTCTTAAGTGACAAGACTTTTGTCTAAGCAAAGTCAGACCTTACTGTCCTAATTAAATAATTAAAAATCAAGGCATGATCATATTTTATTTTGGTAAAATAAGCATAATCTAGAGGCTTTTGCCACTTCTGATACCAAATGATCAACTAGAAGTCAAGGTATTATTTGTTGTTCCTAAAACTTGCATAGGCGACAAGACTTTTGGTCTTTTCAGGTAGTGTATAGTATGCAATTTTTTCTATTTATTGAATAACCATGAAACCTGCCATATTTAGCTAATTAAAGCTAGGGATGGCAAATTCTGAAAAGCTAGCAGTTGCTAAAATTAAAGATCCTGCCCAGCCGTAATAATCATCACTGTTCAAAGCCACACCTTCTTCAAAACACAGACCTGAGACCAGAAGTGAGAAAACGTTAGTTTAGTGTATTGCAGTAATAGCATAAATACAAGAGCTTGTGTCCACTAAATGAGAGCAATGAGTTCTCAATGAGCGTGCCATGTTTTTAGCAACATGATGAGGCATTTTTTTATGTGCTGGTTGGAGAATGTATAATTCGGAGTTAATCTAAAGACTATACTGGGATTTAGGAACAGTTTAAGTGCTCAGCAGACTGACGGGCCACGTGATCACCAAAGCAGCTGAAAATGTCTGTTTTCCCCCAAACGGCTCCAATAAATTCTCAGATCTCTTCTGCAGCACTGCGTTTGACCAAAGTGACTATACAGTTTTTAGTGTAGAGGGATAGTTCACCCAAAAGTGAGATTTCTGTCATCATTTATTCACTCTTTACTTGTGTAAAACCTTTTTGAGTTTCTTTCTTCGGCTGAACAAAAAAGAAGGAGTTCTGAAGACTAGGATCTTGGAATATGAGATTTTTTCATTCTCTAAAACACTAATTAATATAATTTAAAGGAAAAACCTGTAAGCCTAGACTTCCATAGTAGCCATAGTAGGAAAAACAATTACTATGGAAGTCAATGATTACAGGTTTTCAGGTTCTTCAAAAAATATTGTTTAAGAGAATGAAAAAACTCAAAGGTTTGGAACCACTTGAGGGAGAGTAAATTTTCATTTTTGGTAAACTGTCCCTTTAGCTTAGAGTTGAATATTCTCAAAATGCCGGCACAATTAAAGTGCCTCATCATGCTGCTGCTGTCGCTTTAAAAAAAAAACATTTCATAGTCTTTAAAATCAAGTGAAAAATGCACGTGCCTCAGGGTAAAATTATATATACAGTATATTTATATTTTTTTATTATACATTTTTAATAATATATATTATATCATATTATAATATTATATATAATATATTATAATGTATATTACAATATATATTATAATAAAAATATATAATATATATTTTTATAATAGTTATAAAAAATATATTTTTATATAAATATCCATACACAGTTGAAGTCAGAATTATTAGCCCCCCCAACCCGTTTATTTTTTTCCCTAACGGCAAGAAGATTTTTTCAACACATTTCTAAACATAATAGTTTTAATAACTCATCTCTAATAACTGATTTATTTTATCTTTGTCATGATGACAGTAAATAATATTTTACTAGATATTTTTCAAGACACTTCTATACAGCTTAAAGTGACATTTAAATGCTTAACTAGGTTAATTAGGTTAACTAGGCAGGTTAGGGTAATTAGGCAAGTTATTGCATAACGATGGTTTGTTCTGTAGACTATCGAGAAAAAATATATAGCTTGAAGGGGCTAATAATTTTGACCTTAAAATGGTTTTTTTTTAATTAAACAATGCTTTTATTCTAGCCGAAATAAAACAATTAAGACTTTCTCCAGAAGAAAAAATATTATCAGACATACTGTGAAAATTTCCTTGCTCTGTTAAACATCATTTGGGAAATATTTAAAAAAGAAAAAAAAATACAAAGGGGGTTAATAATTCTGACTTCAATTGTATATACATTTATTATATATTAAACGCCCTTATGTTCATGTTAACGTTACTGCTGTAATATTAGATGCTAAACTGTAACGTTTTCTCATTGGTGATTGAGACAGAGAAACCTCATCTTGTCACTTGTCGTCTCAGGTTTGAATCAGCTTTTGTGTGTGTTCATGTGTTTTGTGAAGGAGGCTTAACTTTGGAAAGTGATTATCCCCCAACTGATCCCTGGGCACTGCAGTAATGGCTGCCCACTGCTCCAGGTTTGTGCTCACTGCTGTGTGTGCACTTGGGTTAAATGCAGAGCAAAAATTCCAAGTATGGGTCACCATAATTGGCCACGTCATGACTTTCACTAAAATGTAATTAGGCTTTTAAAAAAAAAAAAAAAAAGTAAAAACAGCTAGGGATGCACAATCATGCCTGCCAACATTTGTCTCCTGCCAACATTTTGGTGTGTGTTTGTCTGAATAACACAGCTGAGAACTTTCAGGCGTTTCGGGCGCCCCGCTGCAATCAGATACTACACCAAAGACCCGGGGGTGTTACATACTACCAAAAAAGCTGTTATTGTATTGTTATTGGTTCAACAAAATTAGGTTGATATCTTTAAGCTGATAAATTATGTATTTTTCCGCTGGTTGAACGACTTCATATGACTGACACTTTTATTATTATACTAGTATTTTGATTATTTCTTTGTGACTTTTTTTATAATCAGGCGGTAAATTTTAATTATATAAAAGAAAGTTAGCCATAGAAAGTGATTAATAATTTTGAGATCAAGAGTTCAAACTTTTTACAAAAAGTTAAGCTTTTAAAATGAAATCAGTTCTTCACTTGGTGTTTGCAATTATGTAGAAAAATGTAAGAAAAAGCATATGGGCCCTATCATACACCCAGCGCAAAACGTGTTTGGCGCAATATGTTGCTATTTTCAGACCAGCCTAAAAACCACTACCTCTATGCCTTCTTCATGCCTCTTTTCAGTTTATTCATGACAGTTTGCATTTGTATAATATTATTATTAGCAGTATTATTTATTATATGCATATTTATATTTGTTTTAAAACAAGTTTAGATTTGTCCACCTGTCGGGCTTTGGAGACGTATGCATCACCATATGGGGCATAAGAATAGGACGTGTGTTTAGATATAACGAAGTGTGTTTTTTTTGACCACACTTCGTTATTATTGTTCATTTATTAGTTTGCTGGAAATTAGAACTGAATTTAAAAATAGTTTTGAAACAAACCTTTGCGCTTAACAACTGAAAATAAATATGTAGGCTAATCGATGTCTTCAGTGGAGTGCGTACAACACCGTTTCCTTATCCACAAAAGTAAAGGAGTAAAGAGTAAAAGTAAAGAGAAAGAGAAAGTAAAGACATTGAATGGAGGGGACTCGTTCTTTATCCACGCGCTGCAGATGGTCTTTAACTGTTTTCTCACTAGCGTTCAGTTTTTCCACTTACAAAGTCCGCCATGTTAATAGCAAATGCGCCAATGGCACAACACAACTGACTCTTAAAGGGAATGGGAGATGAGACTCTGGTTGGTTTAATGCACGTTATGGTCAAAACACACCCATAAATCATTAAGAAAATAAGCACAACCCTGTTAGACTATGCTCCGGGGCGTAGATCGTATCATTCCGTCCTATAAATAGCAAAAGAGGATTCGGACACACCCTAAATGCTTTTGCTCCATGCGCTTTAGACTAGATTGTTAAAGGGTCACGAAACACCAAAACACATTTTTTGAGCTGTTGACAGTCATGTATGTGTCCCACGCTGCTATAAACACTATTAGGACACATATATTGCACTAAAAAGTGAAAATTGGTTGTTTTTGCGTTATTTTGAGCAAATTCGTTCTTCCGGTTTGAAACGAATTTTTGAAGCTGCGTCACGGCCATGAGATACTTGGGTGTAAATCCTGCTGGAGAGTGGCTGTCTGTCTTTTCTAGGACGTTCTTACGTATCTGAGTGTGCAGTATTAATTCATGAGAAAGACGTGCTTCAAACCAATTAGCGCGCTCTATTGTGTATGACGTGAAACTTCATTAATATGCATGATAGCTCCGGAGACTGTTTACCAGTTTACACTGTTCAGACGGCAGAGAGACGCCACGTTGTGTTGCCAAAACAAGTGAAAGTACAAGAATTTCAAGACAAAATTCGTAGGTGTTATTAGTGTGTTGCAACGAAGGTTTTGTTTTCATTTTCCCTTTGTGAGAGAGCAGCTGGACTCACGTGTGGATTACAGTGCACGCGACAGAAACGCGTTTGTAAGGAACATTTTTACCCGAGAGCTTTTTCTCATCTGGAAATGGTGAAATCCGGATTTGCCGCTCGTCTACTTTTAATAAAAAGACACAGCTCCAGTTTGATTGTCTGTCTACAGATTTGGTAAGTGTTTGCAGTGGAGTGCCCTTTGTTTAAATGCTGCTCTCCGAGTGTAAACATGTAAACACAAACTATTCCCGTCGTGCAGGATTTTCGCTGCAATTTGTGACAGGATAGTCTATACACACACGGCTTTCTGACGCTACCTACCGAGTACATAAGTTACAGAGAAATGCGGAGGATTTTTTTCTCTTATTCGCCGTATCAAATCAGCCTCTGTGTGTTTGTTTTTCCTGTCAAACTTAGCGCGTGCCCAAATGTTAACTCCCTTCTATGCAAAATCTTATCCTCTTTCCCTCCCCCGACACTCCCACACTCCCAGAGCTGGACACGCCCAACTTTCCTGACTTTTTTCAAAACAGAGGCGTGAAAACACCCTGCTGAGACAGGGGGTTTCGTGGCCCTTTAAAATAGAGCTCTATGTATCGACTAATTTATGCGCTATCGGTCTCCAATTCTAAATAGTTATTGGTTTTTGGTATCAGTCAAAAATTCCATATTTTTTCCAAAGTTTGCAACTCTAAAAACAGCAATTAGGTGAATTAGAACTCTAATCAAAAGCTGATTTGCTGTTTATTATTTTTGTATAAAACAGGACAATTTTTTTTATAAACTTTTTTTTTATCAACAGAACATTAACAGCATTTATTTGAAATAGTTATCTTCTGTAAGATCAACTGGTCAATTAAACATTCAACATAAGCATTAATTCCTTTCAAAAATCTTTTACTGTGATTGTTCGCTCCACCTGCCCTCCAGAGGTCCCTTGTACTCCAACACCTGTCCTAAATTCTTTCGCACTGTTCATTAAACTCTGACTGATAGCAAGATGAGCTGCTGCAATGTATCTTTCATCGTCTCTGCATTTTTAGCCAAGGACTAAGTCTCCGAGTCGTGTCTGGATGCTTTACAGCCTTCAGTGGATTCATCGCACAGAGGTCCTGATGTTGTCCTCAGCCTTGGTGGACTGAATATATGGGTTGTTTTCTCTGCAATCTCTCCGTTCTTGGTGAATGTTTATATCTAGGTGGACAGTGTGGCTGCGGAGTACGGAAACACACACGGTGACCTGAGATGTACTGAGCTGGATGTCAATTTGGAGGAGCAGATCCATGAGTTACTGTATTCACTTGTGTCAGCACTAATAATACATGAACTACACGGTCTGTTTTACCATGCGTGAAGAGGAGGATAACTTTACACAAGTTATATTCTTAAAAAGAAAAAGTATTGGACAAGTGACATTTGTGATTCTTTTCTTAGTTTCTCTATTTTTAAAGTTAATAGAACCGAACAAAACTAAAAATCTGAATATAACAAAATAATAATAATAATATATTTTATTTTATATACATAATTTTCAATACTGTTTAAAGTTATGATCAAAAGTCACAGAATATATAAATAACGGTACAAGAACTTACCCAAAAAGTTTCTTTATCAGCTAATCAGCAAATTGGATTGATTTCTTAAGGAAGTCTTAAGGTCTTTGCACACTGAAGTTCGAAATTTTTTTCGTTTTAACATGCAAACTCTCGTAAACAAACGCATTCAGTCCGATGCGTATTAATTAATCCATTCCGAAAAAACGCAAAACATTTCAGAGTCATTTTAAGCAGTGATACTTTGTTCTCCTCTCTTTCCCAAAGTAGAGGAATAGGCTGCATGTTGTGTTCAATCAATACTGCATAGAGAGGAAGAAGAGTTCAGCTCATTATTAAAGAGTGCGCTGGATTATCCCAAAATGCAAAGTTTATTTCAGGGAAATCAGTGGAATTTTGATACATTGCTTGAGATGCTTTACACATTCATGTACGTAAACAAATCCTGAACAGAGACTGGCAGCACCTATAGACATTATAATAGACGGCGGCCACGTTGACGTGTCGAAGAAACTATTATAATGTTTATGAGAAGTACGTCAAATGTATTGACACACACACGAAACAGCAGCAGGGGAGAGGTGCACCAGTCAATGAATCCAGCATATAGGGGTTCTTAACTGTTTACCACATTCTGTCTTTATTTTATGCATTGTGACTAAGTTACAGTGCATCCGGAAAGTTTTCATAGCGCTTCACTTTTTCCACATTTTTTATGTTACAGCCTTATTCCAAAATGGATTAAATTTATTTATTTCCTCAAAATTCTACACACAATACCCCATAATGACAATGTGAACAAATTAAAAAAATATGCAAATTTATAAAAAATAAAAAACCTGAAAAATCACATGAACATAAGTATTTACAGCTTTTGCTCAATACTTTGTTGATGCACCTTTGGCAGCAATTACAGCCTCAAGTCTTTTTGAATATTATGCCATAAGATCAGATCTCTCCAGAGTGTTTAATAGGATTCAGATCTGGCTCTGGCTGGGCCACTCAAGAACATTCATAGAATTGTTGTGAAGCCACTTCATTGATATTTTGGTGGTGTGCTTTGGGTTACTGTCTTGCTGGAAGATGAACTGTTGCCTCAGTCTGAGGTCAAGAGCACTCTGAAGCAGGTTTTCATTCAGGATGTCTCTGTACATTGCTGCATTCATCTTTCCCTCTATCCTGACTAGTCTTCCAGTTTCCTGCTGAAAAACATCCTCACACCATGATGCTGTCACCACCATGCTTCACTGTAGGGATGGTATTAGCCTGGTGATGAGTGGTGCCTGGTTTTCTCCAAACGTAACGCCTGGCATTCACTCCAAAGTGTTCAATTTTAGTCTCATCAGACCAGAGAATTTTAATTCATACGGTCTGAGAGTCCTTCAGATGCCTTTTGGCAAATTCTAGGCAGGGAGTGGCTTCCGTCTGGCCACTCTACCATACTGGGCTGATTGGTGGATTGCTGCACAGATCAATGTCCTTCTGTAAGGTTCTCCTCTCTCTACAGAAGAATGCTGTAGCTCAGACAGAGTGACTATCGGGTTATTGATCACCTTCCTGACTAAGGCCCTTCACCCCCGTTCACTCAGCTTAGATGGCCGGCCAGCTCTAGGAAGAGTCTTGGTGGTTCCAAACATCTTCCACTTACGGATGATGGAGGCCACTGTGCTCATTGGAACTTTCAGAGCAGCAGAAATTTTTTTTATAACCTTCCCCAGTCTATTGTCCAGGTCTACAGACAATTCCTTTGTCTTCATGCTTGGTTTGTGCTTTGACATGCACTGTCAACCTGGGACCTTATATAGACAGGTGTATGCCTTTGCAAATCACGTCCAATCAACTGAATTTACCACAGGTGAACTCCAATTAAGCTGCTGAAACATCTCAAGAATGATCAGTGGAAACAGAATGTACCTGAGCTCAATTCAGAGCTTGACGGCAAAGGCTGTGAATACTTATGGACATGTGATTTTTTAGGTTTTTTATTTTTAATAAATTTGCAACAATTTCAAAAAATCTTTTTTTCCCCATTGTCATTGTGGGGTATTGTGTGTAGAATTTTGAGGATGCACTGTATTTGTAGCTCAAATGACAGCAATCTGTATTCAGCTTTTCGCTTGTACGGTGGCTCTGAACTGTTCAGATTTTTCTTTATGACAGACGAAAGTTTCAGAGGCAATGTGACAATACGACTGACACAACATAAGGTCGAATTTATTTCTTTTACTTGCGAAAATTACGGACGAAAATTCCGGATTCAGTGTGCAATAACCTTTAAATAATGGTGCTAAAAATAATAGTTTTTATTCAGATAAATAAATCATTAACATTAGAATATTTTTAGATATTAGGATCCAATTTAATATCTTATCTTAAAATATTAATGCTATTTTGAATGGGGTGTTTTTTTATATAAATTAGTTTTTGTTTTGTTTTTTTAAATTCAATTCTGGTTCACAATGCAAACTTGTTAAATAAATAAATAAATATAATCTTATAGAGTCCATATGATCATCTAACTTTGACACAGGCCAAGTATTTAAATTATTTGATAGTTTGAGGTGGGGCGTTTTTTCAGTAACAATTTTTTCTTTTTCTTCTTTTAATGCCTTTGGTGGTCTAGGTTTGTCATGAATAAATATATTAAATAATTCACTAAAATATTCAAACAATCTGTTCAAAACATCCAAATCATTTAGAAATAAACAAGTGTCTCTATGAATGGATCACTGAATCATTGACTGTAACCAAACACCGCAGTTACTCTGAGATATGCAAACCTTCCACTCTGGCTTTGTTTACTTGTGCAATATTACTTATGGTCATGAAAAAAACTAAAATCATACAGCAATATTTTTATAGTTTCTTTACAGAGCCATTCATTCTACCCGTTTTTAACTTTTAAAACATTTTTGTTAGCTCTTAGCTTTCAAGTATTGTCATAAACCTACATCTCACATTCGTCAATATATGCAGTTATGTTCCCCTCCACTTTCCTTTTACATGAAATTGTCAACTAATTAAAAATCAGAAAACAATCACAGTTAATAAACCCAAACCAACAGCAGTCCCAGTGGTCAGGGTACCTGTATCTGAACTTGTCCATGGCCACAGAGAGGTGTGTGGGGTTCTGGGGATGGCAGGTGTAGGTATTGTGGTCGTTCTCAGGCAGCAGGTCGACATCATGCAGGAAAATACAGCTCCAGTCCTCCTCCTTCAGCACCTCACGCACTCCAACATTCAGCAGCTTCGCTCGGTTAAAGGTGGAGTTCCCTGACTGAGAACACACACCATAGAGAAAACAAATACACGCCTCAGCAAGAATAAAAACACTAACATAGCCTGATAATAAACTATGAGCAACACTACGGGTCAACAGTTGGAGATCTGTAGGATTTTCTTTTTAAGAAGAAGCCTGTTCTGTTCGCTAAAACTGCATTTATTTGATCAAAAATACAGTAAAATATGTAACATTGTAAAATGTTACAATTTAAAATAGCTTTTCTTATGGACTGTAGTTTAAAATGAGAATTGTCAGCATCATTACCCAAATCTTCAGTGTCACATGATTCTTCAGAAATTCTAATATGCTGATCTGCTCCTCTATTATGATGTTCTTATTACTGGCACTCAATTATTAATGATGATTCAAATTAGGCATGCACAATATATCGTTTCAGCACCAATATCGAGATGTGCGCATCTGCAATAGTCAAATCACAAAATCTGCAATGTTGAGTCTGAATTGTAGTTGACCAGGAGCTACAGAACACATGATTTGTAGAGTCACTGCTAAGTTTAACCAAAATAGAGTGAAAGCATGTGTTGTTAAGGCTGAGCACTTTTTTAGAATTGTCGTCTTGTTTCTAGTCCAAATATCTACATTTCAAAGCAAAAACATGATTATCTTACTTACCCCATTGGATAAATTAGCTTGTTTTATCGAAAAGCTCTTCATTTTGACTTATTTCTTCTGAAGTTGAAAACAAAACAATATTTTTAACAGATTAAGAATTTGAGATATTTTGACTAGAAACAAGACAAAAAAAAAATAAGAAAAGCGTTTTTTGCATTGTGATTATTCAATTTCTGTATCTAAAACTGTCAAATAGTGCTATTTAAACCATCTTGTGAAACTGTATTCATATCGCAATATTTATCGCAGAAAAATTAAACATTGCAATATCTGTGTATATTGTGCAGCCCTAATTCTAATAATTATAAACAGTGAAAACATTTCTTCCCTGCTTTATAGTGTTGTGGAAACTGTGATACACTTTCTTTTTAGAATTGTTGGATGAAAAAAAAAAATTAAAAAGTTTAAAATCCCTTTATTTATTTCAATTATGTTTATTTTTTACATTATAAAGTCTTTACTTTCAGTCTTGAACTATTTAATGTTTCTTATGAATAAAAGTAAATACAATTTTACATGATCCTGTTTCTCAATTTCCGCAAAAATTATGAAGCAACCCGACAGTTTTATGATCATAATAAAAGTTTCTTGAGCTGCAGACCACAATATTATAATGCTTTCTAAAGGAGAATGAAGACTAGAGTAACGATCCTAAAAAAATAAACTTTACATCACAAACAAAAATAGCATTTTAAGCTAAATTGTCATAACATTTCACAATTTTATAGTTTTTACTGTAGTTTTTATCAAACAAATGCAGCCTTGGTGAGCAGAATAGGCTTCTTTGGTCACACTTTATTTTGATGGTCCCTTTGTTGAAAGTTATATTGCATCTACATTAGGGTTGGGCGATGTTAATTACCTGCCTAGGTAACCTAATTATTCCAGTTAAGCCTTTAAATGTCATTTTAAGCCAGGGGTGTCCAAACTCGGTCCCCTGGAGGGCCGGTGTCCTACATATTTTAGTTCCAACCCCAAAATAAACACACCTGGACCAGCTAATCAAGCTCTTTCTAGGTATACTAGAAACTTCCAGGCTAGTGTGTTGAAGCAAGTTGGAGCTAAACTATGCAGGACACCGGCCCTCCAGGACCGAGTTTGGACATCCCTGCTTTAAGCTGTATAGAAGTGTCTTGAAAAATATCTAGTAAAATATTATTTACTGTCATCATGGCAAAGATAAAATAAATCAGTTATTAGAGATGAGTTATTAAAACTATAATGATTAGAAATGTGTTGAAAAAATCTTCTTTCTGTTAAACAGAAATTGGGGAAAAAAATAAACAGGGGGCTAATAATTCTGACTTCAACTGTGTGTGTTAGTGTGTGTGTGTGTGTGTGTGTGTGTATATATATACATTTATATATATATATATATATATATACACATACATACATACATACATACATACATACACGCACGCACACACATGTATGTATGTATGTATGCATGTATGTATATATATATATATATATATATATATATATATATATATATATATATATATATATGTATGTATATACACACACATACACACACACACACACACACACAGTTGAAGTCTGAATTATTAGCCCCCCTCTGATTTTTTTTTCTTTTTTAAATATTTCCTAAATGATGTTTAACAGAGCAAGGAAATTTTCACAGTATGTCTGATAATATTTTTTCTTCGGGAGAAAGTCTTATTTGTTTTATTAAGGCTAGAATAAAAGCAGTTTTTAATTTTTTAAAAACCATTTTGAGGTCAAAATTATTAGGGGATAATAAGTCAGGGGGGCTAATTATTCTGACTTCAACTGTATATATATATATATATATATATATATATATATATATATATATATATATATATATATATATATATATATATATATATATATATATATATTAGTTGTTTTGTTGTTGTTGTTATTATTATTATTGTTGTTATTTAATATTATTAATAATAATTTACTAATTTATATGATCTAATTTTCCTCCAATTGATTTATATTTGATTATTTTTTTTCTATTTTATTAAAAAAGGCGTGCAAGTAGGCAATAAAAAAATGAAGTAATAACATAATCTGAACTTTAAAGTTTAAACAGGCTGCAAAAATTAGCAAAACAAAAAACATTTGCAATACTTCCTAAATCAGTGCTTTATAATAAATACTTTAAATAAGGGTTTACCTTTAAAAAGTTTCTTTAGAACTTTAGCTGACCATGAATCCCTAATGATAGGATATCTTTAAAATCCATGCTTCTAATATCCAAAATATTGTGGTCTTCTGAGTTTCAGAAGGCTAGCATCCTTATTTTATTTTATTCATTTGTTTTTTTTGCATCAGATATATTGTCTGATGAAAGCCAGCGCCAATATTTCATTGCTCCATATTATTACTGGGCAAAATAAACATTCATAAAAAAAGTTTGCTTTCCAATTGTTCAGTTAGACTTACTGTAAAGCATAATCAAGTGTATTTACTTGAAATACATACTCCGCAACGATGGACATTTTGGTAACTGCTGGGGAAGGCTATTTGATTTGTTCGCACACTGTCTCTGAGACTCTCGGTAATATTGTATGATGGAAGATCAAGCGGGCGCGCACCGTTTTTTTAGTCCAGCTGTAACAGTTGACTGGACTGTTCTCGCGGTTGTGGCGAAATAGGGGACTGTCCTGGGAAAATTGACACATCTGATCACCCTGGGTGACTAAAACAGGGCTATTCAATATTCTGATTGGGCTACAGCCACTATGAGCTCCAGTTTAGCACTGGCTTCACTGTTTTTTAACAGCAGCGAACCGAAAGGAATACTTCACATTATCGACGAGAGAAAGCATAATGCAAAGAGGCGTTTCCCCACGTCATAGCGTAAATTAATTCATCAGCCAATGAAGGGTCCCCTTCTCCCGTGGGCCCTGGGGCTTCAGCCTCACCTAGCCCTTATGTTAATCTGGCCCTGTGTACGATGTCTAATGTGAAACATTGCAATGGACGATGGCATCGTCTTCATAGGCAGAGGTGAATTAATTATTTATAATTAATTAATTATTTCATAACAAATTAATTATTTGTAGCCTAACGTTTCATCCACCACTGTGGTGGTTGGCGGAGGGGTCTCGCGGACGAAAGTGAGCGGCGCGGGGGTGTCGCAGACGAAAGTGAAGAGGGTTGGGGAGTCGCGGAAGAAAGTGAAAATGAACAGCGGACAGGGGAGGAGGGCGGTTGAGGAGGGAGATCGTTAAAATGAGGTGCTACATCTGGCGTGTTCCAGCACAAATTAAGCCCTGGATAGAGACAAGATTAATTAAATATAATGTTTAACAACTGTAGTGAGACACGATCCAGCGATACATCCTTGATAAACTGTCCGACTTACACTGTTCTCTGGAGCTCAGACGAGCGCAGGACAGTGTGTGTGTGTGTGTGTGTGTGTGTGTGTGTGTGTGTGTGTGTGCGTTTTCAGTGGACAGAGGGCTGTTCAGAAATACTAGGTTAAACACCAGTGTGGACGTGGGTCATTTTCGTTCTAAAATGCCATTTTAAAACTAAGCTGTATTAGTGTAAAGGGGCCGGAGTGTGTATTTTTCACGAGCAGGTTTGCGACGGAGGCGGGGCGGAGGATCGGCGATGCCGGCTCAGCATCGTGAAGTCTATCGGCCATCGGTGATGGACGATGGCATCATCTATCAGCCCAACCCTAATCTACATGCCAACTAATTCTCATTAAATTATAAGTAGACTGTTAGGCTTGGGTTAGGGTTAGTATAAGTTGACATGTATTTGCAAAGTTTTTTATAGTCAGTTAAAGGGGAAATGAAGCACTCAGTCAAGTTTACATTATTTTGTACATTGGATTTCATCTTAATGCATTAAACAAACTCAGTTAATGTAACCATTTAGAAGAAAACCGCATGTTTTTCTATAGCTTTTAGACCTAGGGAGCTGCCATCTTGGAATATCACTTTGTCTGACGTCACAGGGTTGGTTCTGTTCCCTCAGCTGAACAGATACAGTGGAAGTAATGGACTGAACACAGAGACTGTAAAGCCTAATTTTACCTAATGCGTGAAGTTGTGGGCATGGAGCAGGTGCAAATACAAGCATCAAATGTGTGTCTAATAGATTTAAATAAATTATTCTATTTTTCTTTTTTCACCTTTTAATTACTGATCATTTGATGTGTTTTGGTCCACTCTCTGTATTACACTGCCTGACTGCCTGTCTGGGTTTCAACCATTGTAGAAACGGACTGAACACGGAGACTGGACAGCCTAATTTAACCCAATGCAGGAAGTTGTGGACGTGCATCGCAGAGCTGGAGCAAATACAACATATACAAGCATTTAAGTGTCTTAAGTTGAGTATTTTTCTAATTGTCCACTCGCTCACGCTGCCTGACGAGGGGATTTACATTCAGACTAAATCAATGATTAAAATGATATATGTCGGTGCCAGTGGTGTAGTGGGTAGTGCGTCGACACATGCACTCCGGTGCTCACGCCGACCCGAGTTCGATTCCCCCTCGCGATCCTATGCCGATCCTTCCCCTCTCTCTGCTCCCCATGCTTTCCTGTCAATTCTCTCTACTGTCCTATCATATAAAGGTGAAAACCCTAAAAAAATTATAAAAAAAAAAAAAAAAGAAAGAAAATGATACATGACTTCACGCTTTTCTAAGTCACGTCTTTGTGGATTATGTCAAGCCATATTCCCTTTTCAAGTTGATTAACTCGATCTCTCAACATGTATGAAGGACGTAAAAACTTGCCAGGTGAAAAATCGCACCGATCATAGTGTGGTTAGACCACGAAAAGAGGTGAGCAGCAGTAGTAGTGGAAAGTGAAAGTACCCACCCCTATTACGTCAGTACCGGACCTTGTTGAAAGCATGGTTTCAACCCAGACAGGCAGTCAGGCAGCATAATACAGAGAGTAGACCAAAGCACATCAAACAAACTGTAATTAAAAGGGGAAAAAAAAGAAAAATAGAATACATATATATTTTTATATTAGACACAAATCTGATGCTTGTATTTGCACCTGCTCCACGTCCACAACTTCACGGATTGGGTTAAATTAGGCAGTCAAGTCTCTGTGTTCAGTCCATTACGTCCCAATTGAGAGAACGCAACCAACCCGGTGACATCAGACACAGCGATATGCCAAGATGGTCTGAAATCTATAGTAAAACATGCCTTTTCTGCTAAATGGTTACATTAATCGAGTTTGTTATATATATTTCCAAAGTGGAAATCAATTTACAAAATAAGGTAAACTTGACTGAGTGCTTAATTTCCCCATTAAATGTCTGTTGAAGGAGCAGTATCAGCAGATATTAAGCAAACAGTCTACTAATACTAAAATGGACCATCAAAATAAAGTGTTACCGCTTCTTTTAAAAAAATCTTACTGTCCTCAAAACTTCTGGCCATTAGAGTTTGTTTAGATTACAGCATAAAAAGCATAGGAGGAGACCTGGTGGATGATGTAAATGGCGTAGTGGAGCTGCTGACGCTGCAGGAAGGGGTGCAGATGGTAGAGGAGGGTGCGGAGGTGGCTCTGCCTGTTTCGGTAAGGCACCACGATGGCGGTGTGGTGCCGTGGCTCACAGTCAGGTGGGCGGTAATGTCCCCCTAAGGTCACCAGCGGGTTCTTCTCTTTGATCTCCTCCAGGGACGGGGGTGACGAGAGGTGGACAGAAACGGGACCCACTGGAACACAGAAGGAGGAGAACATACATAAACTGGTTCTAGTCTACAACAGCAAATTAAAAATGGCATTGTTTATTTATTATTTATGTAATACATCAGCACATGTCAGTGAGCCAATTTCAAGTATTTAATGCAATCAATTACAAACTTATTTTAAGCTTACTTAAACCTCAGATGGGCTATTTCAACAGATATGTATTTCTCGAAAGACGAATTTTTTTTTTTTTACAGAAATCACTTTCAACAGAGACAATTTTGCAAGAAACTTTTATTATGATGAACCATTACAGGGACAGTCAAATTTATATTAACTTATTTTATTAACATTTAAGCTACATAACTATTTTCACTATATCCACTATTTAAAGAGCTGAACTAGGGCTGGGCGATTAATTGAAAAGTAATCGAAATCAACATTCAGAACCTATAATCCATCTAATTTTTCAAGGTCGTTTTTTTCTATTACTTTCCCTACCGTGTGTGGGGTCCCGTGACCCCGATCTGTTAAGGTTGATTTACATATGATCTCTGGTCAAGTAGGACGATGGACCCTTTCTTGAGCCTTTACTTTGCACTACATTGACGATGATTGGAAGCTGCGCCAGAGATGCCTTAAGGGACATATTTTCCATTTTCCATATTTTAATATAAATAATTATTTTATTCACAGAGGATGCAAAAATGCATGGTTTAAAATATTATTTACAAGAGTTATTTTATTAAGAAGAGATTCTGCTTAGTTTTTATTTTAATATGAAAATATTGTTATTATAAAAAAGTGAAAAAGTTATTTCTTTTCTATCATACACTTGAAGCAATAAGGCGCAAGATGTGTTAGGCACAATTTGTTGCTATTTTCAGACCAGCGCAACCCTACGTTTCATGTTCTGCGCCACGTTGTTTAAATAGCAAATCCATTTGTGCTACTTTGTGGACTCATGGGTGTGCTGGGCTAAAATAGAAGTGTGTTAAGGCACATTGTTGGCGCGTTGCTATTTTGAAGAACTGAAATAGTCCGCACCATTGACTAAGTAAAAGCTGGTCTAAAGTCCAGAGCAAAGCACTTTAGTTATGTCCCTATGCAGGTTCAAATGCTTAATTCACACAGGATGTACAGCAATACACAAATATCTTTACATATGAAAAAAGTAAAGGATTAAAATGTTACAAAAATGATTATTTATTACATAAATATAAAAACCACTATCTTCTTCATGTCCAAGTTTTATTTTTTTTCATGATAATTTGCATTTTTATTATAATATTATTATTAGCAGTGTTATTTATTATATGCATATTTGTTTACAAGTTTAGATTTGTCCACCTGTCAGGTTTTGGAGACATATGCATCACCATATGGGGCATAAGAATATAACGTGTGTTTGGACATAACTCGGTTTTTTGGACCACACTTCGTTATTATTGTTCATTTATTTGTTTGCTGGAAATTAGAACTGAATTTAGAAATAGTTTTGAAACAAATCTTTGCGCTTAAACAAAATTAAATATGTAGGCTAATGGATGTCTTCAGCGGAGTGCGTACAACAGCGTTTCCTTATCCACATAAGTAAAGGAGTAGAGTAAAAGTAAAATAAAGAGAAAGTAAAGATGTCGAATGGAGGAGGCTCATTCTTTATCCCTGCGCAGATGGTCTGTTTAACCGTTTTAAGTAAAGGCTCATATACACAGAGACGCTTTTCATTTGCATTTATTGTCAGCGTTTTGAGACGTTTTTCTGGATTCAAACCCAATCGATTTTCACTGCCGTCGAGCAGAAGAGTATGCAAAATCACTCCTTGATGTTAGATGACGCAACACGGCTTTAAGCTTCTGACACCCGCTTGTAACGCAGAAGAAGAAGACAGAAAGTTGACATGCTTGTTGTTAAAGTTACTGGCGATTCGAACAAGCATGGATGGTTCAAGTAGCAGCTCCAGCTCTAGCGATGAAGAAATGATTATTGTTCACCAATGCAATAAGCAGCTCCAAGTTCATATCGCCTCTGGGCCTCTTTTGTAATGTGCGCTCGCATTGACAGTTTGACAAGTGCTGTTTGCCGTAACTTTAGCAGCTCCGTGCACGTGAACAAAAGTGCCAACCTGATTGGTGAGGCATTTCTTTAAAAATGACGCTTTTACACCTGCCGTATTGTGCGTTGGTGTCCACAATCACATTGCCGCCCTTTATTTAGTCACGAGGCGTTAAACGCCGACGGAAAACGCGAGAAAAAAGCGTCCCGGTGTGATTGGGTCTTAAAGCATTCAGTTTTTCCACTTACAAAGTCCGCCATGTAAATAGCAAATGCACCATGGCTCGACTCTTAAAGAGAATGTGAGATGAGACTCTGATTGGTTTAATGCACGATATACTCAAAACACACCCATAACTCATTAAGAGAATAAGCACAACCCCGTTAGACCATGCGCTGCTGCGCAAAGCATTGTTTTCAGTCCTTAAAATAGCAATAGTGGATTTGGACACCCCCTTAATGCTTTTGCGCCAAGCATTTTAGACTCTGCGCCTAGATCGTTAAAATAGAGTCCAGTGTGTTTCCTTTTATTATTTTAAAATCAAGTAATGCCCCCTTCAATCAAAAATCTCTCACTTGTAATATGTGAGCATGTTTACTATACAAAACCTGTCAGTGAACTATGAGAGCAAAAAAATAAAAAATAAATAGATAAAATAATCGTTCATCAATCGTTATTTATTTAAAATGTTCAATTAATCAAGATTTTGATTTTAGGCCAAATCGCCTAGCCCTAGGCTGAACCACCCAATAAAGTGTTAATTAGTGGGGTCAATAAACCGATTACTGTAATAAGGTCTTGTCAATGTGGTTTACTAATTAGTTATTTCTATAAGCTGATTACTGAGAGTTAACAGTGTACTGAGGTGTATGTAATTGCGCACAGTGTGGATGTTTACTGCATGTACCCAGCAGTGGCGAGGGCAGTGAACAGTCCCTGAGCTGCTGTTCAGCTCCGCTGGGGCCGGGATGGTGGAGCAGCAGAGAGGTGAGGTTGGTGTAAACGTCATGTGGCCGAGAGTAGTCGATCTCAGGCTCGGTGGAGTGAACCAAAACAGACACCAGGCCACGAAAGCCTCCCAAAGAGAAGTAGAGGACGAATGCGAACTGGAAGCCCACCAACAGAGCCAGAGTACACGGGGAGTCCAGCGCTCGACCGCAGCAAACCATCATGACATCCGCAGGACGGGACAGTCAAAGGGGGAGGACAAGGGAGAGGCGAGAGAAGAGAGATGGAGTGAGGACAGAGCCACAGGCATGAGAGAGTGGAAGGATAACGGGGGTGACGAGGAGAAATAAAGTTAGCTCAGTGAGCTAAGAGAATGGAAAGACATCTATGGCATGAGTGGGAGTCGCTGGAAAAAAACAGAGGAAACACAAAAATCAATAGTGACAGATCCATCACATCTAACTACAAAGGAGAACTTTAAAGCGCCAGCAAGCCCGGGATCAATGCCAGAGCTCAGATGAAATCAGCAAAAGAGCACACACTTTTTTTGTGTGTGTGAGAGGGGGTCATTCCTGTTACAAAGCACCTTTGAAAAATAATTTGCACACTTTGTCAGTTCTATAAATACATACATGTGACTTTACGAGTTTAGACAACAATTGTGCTTGAATATCTGCATGAAAAAACACATGATAAATGATTTTCTTTAAAAAAAATTATGAATTTTTATATAACAGAATGTTAATAAAAAGTAAAGTCCATCATTCAGTGAAGGTTTGTAAGTTTGTTCATGAGTTTGACAACCTAAAGGTAGTTTTAAAATGTTGCAAAAATCTCTAGAAATTTTGATATTTTGATAAGTAACAATTTCACCTAGCAAAAGGAGGCGATTTTAATCATAGTTGTTGTTTTAATTATGTGTGAGCTGTTATAAGCAAATGTGTACTGTAAAAAATATTCAACTACAAGCCAAAACTCATTTTGAGAGTCAAAACCACAAATGTGATTGCATTGCAACGAGACTCACGATTGATTGCATGCAATATTTCAACAATCCAGAAGCTATGAAGGAGTGTTTCATGCCAGACACAATATTTCCTGATGCTCCAAACAGCTTGTGCCTGAATGAATCCATTTTTGATTAATTAACAGATTTGATTTAGTGATCCAATCAAACTGTAAACACAGTTGCTTGCTTTTCTTCTAAACAAATACATGTTTTTTTAACAAATCATTTGAATTAATGATTTAAAGGTGCAGTAGGCGATCTGTCGACAGCTCCCTGCTGTCCAAAGCCACGCTTCCTGAAGTCATGAACGCACACACTGAACAGATGACCATAGTCATCCGTACACTGTAACACTAGAGGTGCGTCCCAAATTGCATACTTGTGCACTATTCTATGCCATTTTGTAGTATAAATAGTGCAAGTAGTGCGTTTACACTGGAAACTAAAAATAGTAAGTGCACTTTAAATACCCGATGTGGAATGATGTACACTTCACGCACTCAATAGTCACAGCTCTGCTCATGTACCAGAAGGGGCGGAGTTATCGGGCGCTCATCTTGGATTACATTATTTATTTTGGATTGTGAAACCAAAATTCTCCTATGAAAGTAAGTATACCACCTCTCGATGGTGAATGCAGTTATACTCATGGCAGGTATTATGTGGTAGTTTGGTCATTTATTTCACTAATTTGGCAAACGTCATCAGGGAAACGGTTTGAATTTTCGCATAGTAAAAAAACATTAGTGTTCCATTTGGAACGATACTACATACAAATACTAAGCTGTTGAGTGTTTAAGTTCATAAGTACATAGTGCATAAGTGCATAGTGTACAGTGTGCCATTTGGAACACAGGTGTCAAACTTAGTTCCTGGAGGGCCACGGCTCTGCACAGTTTAGTTCCAACCCTAATTAAAGACACCTGATCAAACTAATTGAGTGTTTCAGGCTTGTTTGATATCAACAGTATATAGGTGTGTTGAAGCAGGGCTGGAACTAAACTCTGCAGGGCTGCGGCCATCCAGGAATAGAGTTAGACATCCCTGCACTAGATCCTGTCATTCACCAGTGAAAACTTTTTAGTACTTTATAATACTGCAATTCTAAACTTAAAAACCTTTTGGAAAAGCTGTATTATATCTAGCCCGTTTTCAGTTGTGTAATTTTCATTTTCTAATGTGCAATATTTAATGCATGCAAGGGTTTCAATAGTGACAATGAGGTTGGCTCTGCTGACATCTATACGTTGATGTATTGCGTAGTTGCTGACAGGACAGCAGGGTAGAGGAATAACAGAAAAAAAAAAAAAAAAGAGTAAATATCCTGCAATCCATATCGCTTTTTACATTACACTTACGTTACCAAAACAACAACTCACACAAACTCACTGCTCCTTACAGCGCTTGTGTTTAAACGGCCTTTCACCTTGTTTTACGCTTAACTAAATGAATGCTTAGGTCGATTTCACTGGCTATATTCTGATTTAATTACATTATCGATGATGTAAAAGATACCTTATAAAATTTAAAATGGTCACATAGGGCTGGACAATAATTCGATATCAATATATATCGCGATAGAATTTTTTTCAATAACGATGATATGATTTTTGAACCCATTTCCGATATTTCGATATAAATTTGCATATATATAAATAGATGTATTATTATTTATATAAGATCTTATACATGTATCACTTGTCACTGAATGACGTTCAGTGCTCAGCCGTCAGAAAGAGCGTGATCTGATGTCACTTACGTGATGACGAAAAACACAGACACGCTGCCAGCGCTCAGCACAGCAGGTGGTTAAGCTGCGCCGCAAAAAGTTTTAGCTACAAAATGAGTGCTCTGAATACATATGCGAATGAACAAGCTTCCACAAGTAAGAATGCAGACGAAATAGTTGATAAGAAAGGAAAGACTAATGCAGTGGTGTAGAAGTGGTTCAATTCAGTAAAGTTAGCAACAGATTCGCAGATTCGTCTTTTCCGGATCAATAACTCATGACCGAAACATTGTTCCTACACAAATAGCACATTTTTTCAACTGTCGCAATGTATACAACCACCTACAACCTTATTTTCCTAAAAATGAGCTTTCCTACGCGCTGGACGCAATATATTGATCTCTATGCGCAGGCGGCAAAGAGACGATCCTTAGGGACCGTCTACAAAGAGCAAAACGCAAAAACCAATACTACAAAAGCTGTCAATAACTTCCCTCTAACTCATTATACTGCCATCAAACTCAGATCACACGTCACTGCTGTCCTGCTGGTTAGACTACAACATTTATTTTTCTTAAAAACTATTTTGCATATTTTTTATGAATTTTTATTATCAAACATATTCAATAACTGTACTGTAAATTACTGTACTCTCACCAAATTCAGTTCACACATCACTGCTGTCCTGCTGGTTATACTACAAAACTTATTTTTCTAAAAAACTATTTTGCATATTTTTTTATGAATTTTTGAGCTTTATTTATTTGATAGTTTATTTCACATGTCTTGCTTGTATAGGCTAAATACAAATAAAAAGTGAACAAATTTTTTTGTACTGTTTTTATTTAAAAAAAAGTTATAAGAGTCTGGAGGTATTATCGACTTTGCAAATTCACTTTGCAGACATTTGTAGGTACAGACATCCATTGTGTGCGTTCTTGGGAGTTTTTCCTTTCTTTTTAATATTGTCCATATCGATATCGGAATTATATCGTATTGACCGAAATAAAAAAATATATCGTGATATAAGTTTTTGCCATATCGTCCAGCCCTATGGTCACATGAATCTTTCGCTAGAAGTTTTTCAGTGGCTGATCAACACTTCCGTGCATAGAGTCCCAGTGCTTCCTACACATAAGGTGCATCCCAAATCGCACGTATGCACTATTTTACACCATTTTGTAGTATAAATAGTGTAAGTAGTCCATTCACACTGAAAACTCTAAAAATAATACGTGCACTTTAATTACCCGGATGGTGCACTTATTCAACTGGTAAAATGAAGTGTGTAATGATGGACACTTCACGCACTTCCATTTGGGATGACACTACATACATATACTCTGCTGTTGAGTGTGTAAGTGCACAAGTACATAGTGCATAAGTGCATAGTGTGCCATTTGGGACGCAGCTATAGACTTTATATTTATATTTAGTGACACATTTTTTTTTACTATTATTTATCATCCTTTTACACTTTTTTTATATCCACCCAATATAACCAAGTGGAGTTTATTTATAAACTAATTTCGAGAGGATCACATGCTTATGATTGCTTGCAGCTGCCCCGCATTATCCAATTGATTATTCACCAATCAGACGAGTCCTAGGCCACTATAAGAGCCCTAGGTTTCATACCACAGACATCTTCATTTTTAAGAATGCCCCCCCTTCCACCCCTACTCCTCCTTCTTTTCTAGATGGGTGGCACGGCGGTCCAGTGGTTAGCACTGTTGCTTCACAGCAAGAATGTCTTTGGTTCTGGCCATTAACAAAACCAGCAGATGTTTATGTGCGGAGTTTGCACGTTCTCCCCGTGCTTGCGTGGGTTTCCCCCGGGTCCCCCGGTTTCCTCCCACCATCCAAAAACATGCAACTTAAGTTAATTGACTAATCCAAATTAGCACCATAGACAAGCTCTTAGCGGGTAGCTATCTCTTAAGAGCAATATCTATATGTTAATTAGCTTCTACAGTAGGGGAGTTCTCGAGTTCTACCAGAGCTCAAACACCCCTCTCGCCTTGCAACGGAAGGGAGCCCCATGCTCGAGGATCTTTTGAGCTCAGGGCTCTCTCCCGGGACAGCATGCCAAACAAGCTTTATAATCAATCATCAGCTAAGTGTGAACTCTTGAAACATCCGCGATCAATTACAGTGCATCTGGAAAGTATTCATAGCGCTTCACTTTTTCCACATTTGTTTATGTTACAGCCTTATTCCAAACTGAATTAAATTTATTAATTTCCTCAAAATTCTACACACAATACCCCATAATGACAATGTGAAAAAAGATTTTTTCAAATTGTTGCAAATTTATTAAAAATAAAAAACCTGAATAATCACATGTACATAAGTATTTACAGCCTTTGCCGTGAAGCTCTAAATTGAGCTCAGGTACATTCTGTTTCCACTGATCATTCTTAAGATGTTTCTTATAGAAAAATTTCTGCTGCTCTGAAAGTTCCAATGAGCACAGTGGCCTCCATCATCTGTAAGTGGAAGATGTTTGGAACTACCAAGACTCTTCCTAGAGTTGGCCGGCCATCTAAGCTGAGTGATCGGGGGAGAAGGGCCTTAGTCAGGGAGGTGATCAATAATCCGACAGTCGCTCTGTCTGAGCTACAGCATTCTTCTATGGAGAGAGGAGAAACTTACAGAAGGACAACGATCTGTGCAGCAATCCACCAATCAGCCCTGTATGGTAGAGTGGCCAGACGGAAGCCACTAACCCGCCTGGAATTTGCCAAAAGGCATCTGAAGGACTCTCATTCCAATCAAAATTCTCTGGTCTGATGAGACTAAAATTGAACTCTTTGGAGTGAATGCCAGGCGTTACGTTTGGAGAAAATCAGGCACCGCTCATGACCAGGCTAATACCATCCCTACAGTGAAGCATGGTGGTGGCAGCATCATGCTGTGGGAATGTTTTTCAGCAGCCGAAACTGAAAGACTAGTCAGGATAGAGGGAAAGATGAATGCAGCAATGTACAGAGACATCCTGAATGAAAACCTGCTTCAGAGTGCTCTTGACCTCAGACTGGGGCGACGGTTCATCTTCCAGCAGGACAATGACCCAAAGCACACCGCCAAAATATCAATGGAGTGGCTTCACAACAACTTGGTGAATGTCCTTGAGCAGCCCAGCCAGAGCCCAGACCTAAACCCTATTGAATATCTCTGGAGAGATCTGAAAAAGGCTGTACACCGTTGCTTCCCATCCAACCTGATAGAGCTTGGACCGCTCACACCCAGCACACTGCCTCTTTGAACTTTTACCTTCTGATCGATGTTACACACTGTAAAAAAAAAACCTAATTTTACAGAAAATATCTCTAAATTTTTTACAGTAATTTTTTGTCATTTCAAATTATATTCAAAACTTAGTAAAATGACAAACAATCTCTCTAAATTAACAGTTTGACTTTCATTTTAGGTACTTTATCATTAAAGACAAATTACAGACATTTGTGTTTTTTATACAGGGAAATTACACTATTATTTATACAGTATTTTTTCTGTTATTTTAAATTATATTCAAAAGTCCGTAAAAATTACAAACAATATCTGTAAATTAACAACTTGACTGTTATTTTATGTACTATACAATTAATGACAAATTACAGCAATTTGTCTGTTTTATACAATTAAATTGCCGTATTATTTACACACAGTTTTTTCCTGTTTTTTTGAAGTACATTTAAAATTACGTAAAATTAAAGTAATAAATTGTAATTGTAAAAAAAAAAAAAATCGTAAAAAAAAGGTAAATGACTGGCAGCTACGGCTGCCAAACAAAAACCATAAAATTACGGTAAAATTTCTTTTGTTGAAATAAAGTGCAAAAATAATAAATCTACATATATTTTCATTAAAATGTTTACAGAGAAACACTGTTATTTTACAAACTTCTTCTAGATTATTATGATCAAATACGTTCAATAAAGTTACAAAATAAGAGTTTTACAGAGAAACACTGTTATTTTACAAACTTCTTCTAGATTATTATGATCAAATACGTTCAATAAAGTTACAAAATAAGAGTTTTACAGAGAAACACTGTTATTTTACAGACTTTTCCTAGATTATTATTATCAAATCCATTTAATAAAGTTACACAATAAGAGTTTTACAGAGAAACACTGTTATTTTACAGACTTTTCCTAGATTATTATGATCAAATCCATTTAATAAAGTTACACAATAAGAGTTTTACAGAGAAACACTGTTATTTTACAGACTTTTCCTAGATTTTTATGATCAAATCCATTTAATAAAGTTACACAATAAGAGTTTTACAGAGAAACACTGGTATTTTACAAACTTTTCATAGATTATTATGATCGAACACCATCAATAAAGTGACTGCACTAAAAGTTTAAGAGAAAACAATGTTATTTAAAAGAATTTTCCCTAAATCATTACGATTAAACACCTTTAACAAAATGCCAAGACATGCGCAAGGTCATAATTTAACAGTTTTATTTTGGATCAAAAAAGTCTGGAAAAAACAAGATACAAGATACAACTGGTTAAAATTCTCACAACTTTAAAATTACAGTGGTTACATTTTATTAAATAGTATTTATGTAAAACATGTTGGTTTAAGTTATATGGAATGACTTCCAAATCTTAAATGAAACTGTAATGTGAATGGGACACTGACAAAGGAGTGCGGATCCAAATGTAAGTTTATTACAGTCAACAGAGGAGCAAACAGATGTATGCAGGCAATCCAGAGTCATGGTCAAATAACAGGCAAATGGTCAGTCCCAGCAGCAACAACAACAACATAAACAATTAACAAGCAAAGCAAGAGAAACGCATCATAATGTTCACAGTAACAGTATAACAAGCCTTAGCAATTAGTGCGTGCGTCTGTGCTGCTTTTAAAATCCATGTAATCAGTTCATAACGATCCTCCGACTGTGTGTGTGTGTGTGTGTGTGTGTGTGTGCAAATAGTGGGTGTGAAACAGTGAAAATCAAGTAGCTGTATAGGTTTTCAGTATATCTTAAGTTTATCATAATCCTATAGTCTGAGAATTTCATGAAACTGTTGTGCTGTTTACTGTAGTAGTATAAATGTTCCTGTCACAATCATCAGCAATTTAATCCTTGTAGATCGCTGGTAAACACGCAGATCACCATAGAACTACAAATCCGCCATTATATGGACTACAGATCCAGTCATGCAATGCTCACATGCACCTGTTCCAGATTCCACTGATTGGGCACACACACACAGTCGGAGGATCGTTATGAACTGATTACATGGATTTTAAAAGCAGCACAGACGCACGCACTAATTGCTAAGGCTTGTTATACTGTTACTGTGAACATTATGACGTGTGTCTCTTGCTTTGCTTGTTAATTGTTTATGTTGTTGTTGTTGTTGTTGTTGTTGTTGTTGCTGCTGGGACTGACCATTTGCCTGTTATTTGACCATGACTCTGGATTCCCTGCATACATCTGTTTGCTCCTCTGTTGACTGTTGCTTGCCTGACCATCTCTGTGTAATAAACTTGCATTTGGATTCGCACTCCTTTGTCAGTGTCCCATTCACATTACAGTTTCATTTAAGATTTGGAAGTCATTCCATATAACTTAAACCAACATGTTTTACATAAATACTATTCAATAAAATGTAACCACTGTAATTTTAAAGTTGTGAGAATTTTAACCAGTTGTATCTTGTATCTTGTTTTTTCCAGACTTTTTTGATCCAAAATAAAACCGTTAAATTATGACCTTGCGCATGTCTTGGCATTTTATTAAAGGTGTTTAATCGTAATGATTTAGGGAAAATTCTTTTAAATAACATTGTTTTCTCTTAAACTTTTAGTGCAGTCACTTTGTTGATGGTGTTCGATCATAATAATCTAGGAAAAGTTTGTAAAATAACAATGTTTCTCTGTAAAACTCTTATTGTGTAACTTTATTAAATGGATTTGATCATAAAAATCTAGGAAAAGTCTGTAAAATAACAGTGTTTCTCTGTAAAACTCTTATTGTGTAACTTTATTAAATGGATTTGATCATAAAAATCTAGGAAAAGTCTGTAAAATAACAGTGTTTCTCTGTAAAACTCTTATTGTGTAACTTTATTAAATGGATTTGATCATAATAATCTATGAAAAGTTTGTAAAATAAAAGTGTTTCTCTGTAAAACTCTTATTGTGTAACTTTATTAAATGGATTTGATCATAATAATCTAGGAAAAGTTTGTAAAATAACAGTGTTTCTCTGTAAAACTCTTATTGTGTAACTTTATTAAATGGATTTGATCATAATAATCTAGGAAAAGTTTGTAAAATAACAGTGTTTCTCTGTAAAACTCTTATTGTGTAACTTTATTAAATGGATTTGATCATAATAATCTAGGAAAAGTCTGTAAAATAACAGTGTTTCTCTGTAAAACTCTTATTGTGTAACTTTATTGAACGTATTTGATCATAATAATCTAGAAGAAGTTTGTAAAATAACAGTGTTTCTCTGTAAACATTTTAATGAAAATATATGTAGATTTATTATTTTTGCACTTTATTTCAACAAAAGAAATTTTACCGTAATTTTATGGTTTTTGTTTGGCAGCCGTAGCTGCCAGTCATTTACCTTTTTTTTACGATTTTTTTTTTTACACAGAAACGGTTTCTTCCCTCAGGCAATCCATCTCATGAACACTTGATGATAATAATTGTGGAACCAACATCACTACCTCTCTTGAATTTTTCAAAAAAGATGGAGGAACTGGTGTTTGCTGGAACTAAACTCTCACACTCCATTGCCGCAAGCCCCCAGTTACCAACCAAAAGTCAGCCAGCCTCACACCCATCTCTGAGCCCACCTCGCCCTACACCTAGGAGAGGCCTCAGGTCTTTGCGACAGCGGCAGGTCCCAAAAAAACACCTCATCTTCAACTGGTGAACTTAAAAGCTGCCATTGATGTGTCCCGGGTGCCTGCTTAGATAACAGTGTCTTTATCAGATGTTTACAGAACAAGCAGGAACCCAGTATGCCTGTAGCATTCTCTACTCAGATAGGTGTTATATTACATGACAGAAAACTGAAGACTTCTTCAGGCCGTATAGCAAATAATTCAAATTTGGTGTCTATTAAATGTAATTCTGAGACTACTGTAGGGAAAACAGCTAAAACTGTTAAGTTAGCACTTTTAAACATCCGATCACTTAACAATAAGTCACTTTTAGTCAATGATTTTATCAACACAAATTGCCTTGATTTTATGCTTTTAAATGAAACTTGGCTAGATGACAGTTGTAGTGCAGCAGTTCTGAATGAAACAGCTCCTTTAAACTTTGATTATTTGAGTGTTTGCAGAGTTAATAGGAGAGGTGGAGGCATCGCTGCCCTATTTAAAGATGTCTATGAGTGTAAACAAGTGTCATTTGGTGACTATTTGTCCTTTGAATATCTGAGTATAGCACTAAAAGGTGCCCCACGAATTTTACTGATAATTATCTACAGACCTCCAAAATATTCTCCAACTTTTATTGATGATTTTACAGAGCTGTTATCAATAGTAACCTCTGAGTTTGACTATTTTACTATTGCTGGGGATTTTAATATTCACATTGATAATCCAGAAATCAATGCTGTAAAAGAACTCATGAATGTCTTTAACACTTTTGATCTGACTCAGCATGTTCAAGGACCCACACACAATCGTGGACACACTCTTGATCTACTTATAACTAAGGGTCTACACATTTCATCGACTGTTGTTAAGGATGTTGCACTATCTGATCATTTCTGTATTTTCTTTGAAATATTGATCACTCCAGCTATTAAAGACAGATCTGTCTCTGTCAGAAAGAGATGCATAAATGAGAACACTAGTGAGCAGTTTATAAAGGCCATATCACTCACACCAAGTATATCTGCAGACTCTGTTGACTCTCTCCTTGATTTGTTTAACTCTAAAGTTAAGAGTGTCATAGATGACATTGCTCCTGTTAAAGTCAGGAAGAGAACTGGGATGAAAAATGTGCCTTGGAGGAAAACAACAGCAGTTCTAATGATGAAAAGACAGTGCAGAAAAGCTGAGCGTATGTGGAGGAAGACGAAACTAGTAGTCCACTATAATATCTATAAGGACAGTCTTCATGCTTTTAATGTGAAACTAAAAACCGCTAGGCAGACTTTCTTTTCAAGCCTTATAAACAGCAATCTAAATAATACTCGCTTCCTCTTTGCAACGGTAGAGAGACTCATAAACCCCCCCAGTACGATTCCCAGTGAACTACTCTCGGAAAGTAAATGTAATGAGTTCGCTCATTTCTTTACTGATAAGATTAATAATATCAGAAAGGCAATCAGCTCATCCAATCAGCCAAAATGTATCGAAGTCAGACAAACTCAACCACAACTTAAGAAATCAGACATTATGTCTGATTTCATGGCAATTAACGGTAAAATCTTAGTGGAGATTGTGCAAAGTATGAAAACATCAACCTGCAGTCTTGACAGGCTCCCCACATCATTCTTCAAAACGGTGTTTAACTGTTTAGACATGGATCTCCTAAAAGTGGTAAATGCTTCACTTCTGTCAGGGACTTTTCCAAATTCACTTAAAACTGCAGTTGTTAAACCCCTCTTGAAAAAGAGCAATCTGGATAACACACTATTGAGCAATTACAGGCCAATCTCAAATCTCCCTTTCATTGGCAAAATCATTGAAAAAGTTGTTTTCAACCAGGTTAACACATTCTTAAACTCCAAGGGGTGTTTAGACAATTTTCAATCTGGTTTCAGAGCACATCACAGTACAGAGAGCGCTCTTATAAAGATAATCAATGATATCCGCCTAAATACAGATTCAGGTAAACTAACAGTGCTGGTATTGCTCGATCTTAGTGCTGCATTTGACACTGTCGATCACAGCATACTTCTGGATAGGCTGGAAAATTGGGTTGGGCTGTCTGGGACGGTCCTCAAATGGTTCAGATCTTATCTTGAAGGGAGAGGTTACTATGTCAGTATAGGTGACTATAGGTCGAGGTGGACACCCATGACATGTGGAGTCCCACAAGGCTCGATTCTGGCACCTCTCCTGTTCAACCTTTATATGCTCCCTCTGAGCCAAATAATGAGAAAGAACCAAATTTCCTACCACAGCTATGCTGATGACACTCAGATCTACTTAGCCTTACTGCCTAATGACTACAGCCCTATTGACACCCTCTGCCAATGCATTGATGAAATGAACAGTTGGATGTGCCAAAACTTTCTTCAGTTAAACAAAGAGAAAACTGAAGTCATTGCGTTTGGGAACAGAGATGAGGTTCTCAAGGTGAATGCGTACCTTGGCACTAAGGGTCAAACAACAAAAAATAAGGTCAAGAATCTTGGTGTGACTCTGGAGTCAGATCTGAGTTTCAATAATCATGTCAAAGCAGTTAGTAAATCAGCATACTATCATCTCAAAAACATTGCAAGAATCAGATGCTTTGTTTCCAGTGAAGACTTAGAGAAACTTGTTCATGCTTTTATCAGCAGCAGGGTGGATTACTGTAACAGCCTCCTCACGGGCCTTCCCAAAAAGACAATAAGACAGTTGCAGCTCATCCAGAACGCTGCGGCCAGGATTCTAACCAGAACCAGGAAATCAGAGCACATCACACCTGTCCTCAGGTCTCTACACTGGCTCCCAGTTACATTCAGAATAGATTTTAAAGTACTATTACTTGTCTATAAATCACTACATGGCCTAGGACCTCAATACATTACAGATATGCTTACTGAATACAAGCCTAACAGGTCACTCAGATCTTTAGGATCATATAAACTAGAAATTCCAAGAGTTCAGTCAAAGCAGGGTGAATCGGCTTTCAGCTACTACGCCCCTCGCTGCTGGAATCAGCTTCCAGAAATGATCAGATGTGCTCCAACATTAGGCACATTCAAATCCAGACTGAAAACTCATCTGTTTAGCTGTGCCTTTACTGATTGAGCACTGTGCTACGTCCGACAAATTGCTTACGTTTTTCTCTTCTTTTTCATTTTTTTACAACCTGTTTTCTGTTTTTATCTGTTTTTTATTATCTGTTTTTATTTTTATTTTTTCTTATACTTGTCTTTTTTATTCCTGTTTATGTAAAGCACTTTGAATTGCCACTGTGTATGAAATGTGCTATATAAATAAACTTGCCTTGCCTTGCCTTGCCTTGCCTACCTGCTATACACTTTTTATACACGTATACACTTATTTAACAACACACTTTACATGCCAATTTGCACATAACAGCTGCACATATTATGTTGTATATAGTAATATACCTGTACATACACTTGTCCATTTGTATATTTGCATTCACTACTTTTTTAAAATATATTTATTATCTGTTTTTTAGTCCTGTCTGTAATTTTGTTGCACTGTAGAAGCTCTGTCACGAAAACAAATTCCTCGGATGTGTGAACATACCTGGCAATAAAGCTCTTTCTGATTCTGATTCTGATTGAGAGGTACTGCAAAGAGGAATGGGCAAAAATTCCCAAAGACCAGTGTGCCAAGCTTGTGGCATCATATTCAAAAAGACTTGAGGCTGTAATTGTTGTCAAAGGTGCATTAACAAAGTTTTGAGCAAAAGCTGTGAATACTTATGTTCATGCGATTTTTCAGCTTTTTTATTTTTA
This sequence comes from Danio kyathit, assembly GCA_903798195.1. Classification (NCBI taxonomy): domain Eukaryota; kingdom Metazoa; phylum Chordata; class Actinopteri; order Cypriniformes; family Danionidae; genus Danio; species Danio kyathit. The sequence goes on from CAIGQS010000019.1 coordinate 460,479, forward strand.
ATAAATTAGCATTTTTATTTATTTTTTCACATTGTCATTATGGGGTATTGTGTGTAGAATTTTGAGGAAATAAATGAATTTAATCAATTTTGGAATAAGGCTGTAACAAAAAAATGTGGAAAAAGTGAAGCGCTATGAAAACTTTCCGGATGCACTGCAAGTAGTGGAAAATCTTCTCTCGTTTAACCGTTTCGTTTATTGCGTGTGAGACCTGTCAGCACTCCCACAGACAATCTCACATGCTCTGCAGACCAACAGAGCCTTTTTGGGACTTAAAAAATTGGGTTTCTAAAACTCCTAAAATGTCTGGGATTCAGCTTCTGGTTTTGCTTCCTAAAGCTGTCGTTAATCGTATGCATTGCTGCATGAGAGCGAGAGAAACATTAAATAATTCATTCTTTAATCTCAGAAAAACTTTACTATACACTCGGAGAGGACAAAATGAGTGACGATTAATCAACACATTTGCCTCATTTAAATAATCTACCTTTTAATCTTGTAATTACTATAACTTTTAGAGTCTGTTTTTATGCCCTTTTCTGTCATTTATTTCTCATTTGCTGTATATTTTATATACATATCTAAAATGCTTTGACATTCAAGTTTGCTTTGAACTTGAAAGAGAGAGAGAAGCAGGTTTTACCTGTCAGTGGGTGCACATGGCTTCTGTATAGCATAAAAGTAATAGAAATAGTGGAATTTTTTTTTTACTTCAAATGTGTTTTTTACTTTAACCCATTGGGGGCAAAAAAGTGTATAACAGTGTCATAATAAATAAAATTATTGTTAAAAATAAAATTATGTTTTGTTTTGTCACATACAGTTAACTATTTGTGTGATGTGTGTAAATTATGTGTTTCAATCCGGCTACCATCGCAAGTATATTTCAAACCTGTGGGAAGCACTGAGCCCATTCGCAAAAGAACACGTTGTGTGACTTACATAGTTTTAAAGCATTCATACCTGTCAGACCACAGTTTGGACCAGCATAGCAAAAGCATACAAAACAGCATGCAAAGAGGATATTGAAAGAAGTTCAGGTTGATGGTGTTTGTTTACAGTTTGGCTACATTTTGTAATTTTCGACCTGAAATTAATAATTGGATGAACATTTTTTTTAATCCTATGCCTTACCCAGAATATACAAATACATTTAGATCATTTACATTAATCATTACTATCAGAATGAGAGGAGATTTTCAACCAGCACAACAAAAAATGTTTCTAAGGACAAACACCTATTGCACATTTAATATAAATATATATATATATATATATATATATATATATATATATATATATATATATATATATATATATATATATATATATATATATATATATATATATACATACACACAGTTGAAGTCAGAATTATTCGCCCCCCTGTTTAATTTTTTCCCCAATTTCTGTTTAACGGAGAGAACACATTTCTTATCATAACAGTTTTAATAACGCAGCTCTAATAACTGATTTATTTTATCTTTGCCATGATGACAGTAAATAATATTTTACTAGAACTTTTTCAAGACACTTCTATACAGCTTAAAGTGACATTTAAAGGCTTAACTAAGGTAATTAGGTTAACTAGGCAGGTTAGGGTAATTAGGCAAGTTATTGTATAACAATGGTGTATTCTGTAGACTATTGGAAAAAATAGCTTAAAGGGACTAATAATTTTGTCCCTAAAATGTTTTTTCAAAAATTTAAAACTGCTTTTATTCTAGCCAAAATAAAACAACTAAGACTTTCCCCAGAAGGAAAATATTATCAGACATACTGTAAAAATTTCCTTGCTCTAATAAACATCATTTAGGAAATATTTAAAATATATATATTTCCAATATCACATCCATAATCAGAATTTAACATTTTAAAGTGAGATCTAAAACCACAAAACACAACAATAACAGAATGTGTCAATTCGTAGCTTATAAATGCTTGTGTTGTTGTTGTTACGAATTAAATTTAATGCCATTAAAAAAAGTTAGTTCAACCAAAAATGAAAATTATGTTATTTATTATTCACCATCATATCATTCCAATCCCTTGGGACCTTTATTCATCTTCAAAACAGAAATGAATTCAATGAATATTTCAATTCAATGAATATTTTAGATTAAATCCGAGAGCTCTTTGACTCTTGTTAGACAGCTATTTCAGAGACTCACTCAAAGTTCACAAAAGGAACAATAAACAATCAAAATATTCAATGTGAATTCAGTGGTTCAGCAATAATCTTACAAAGCTCCACCTACACATTTGTGCGCCAAAAAAAACTGTAAAAATACTTTGTTCACCTTTGTCTTTAACATCAGATCAAGGTGCACATTTATTACAGGAAATATGGCGGTTGGAATTTTCACTGCTAACTCTAATGGCAATACTTTGTACTGCCTATAGTAAATACACACTTTGATGGCCTGATGAGGAAGAGAAAACATTAGCAAAATGAAGTAGTTTTTGGTGAACAAAACAAAACAAATCTTCTTGGAGCTTTGTATGACTACTGTTAAAATATTGAAGTCATATGGGATGTTTTGAAAATATGTTTGCTCCTTTTCTGGACTTCGAATGTCTGGGGACAGCTGTCTATTAATAGCGGTAAAGTTGGTTTTATATTCGCACATTCGTTCATTTAGAAGTCTCTATATTGTTTACCATGTTACTTTGTATATTCGATCGGAATTAGCAAACAAGTATGACTTCAAAACAACATTAACACTATCTAATTGACTGTGAACTTTGCTGTACTTTAATAGTCATTGGCTGCTTATACTGTATGATTCCCCTATTTAGAATGTGCAAAGAATACTTTTCTGAAATTATAATATTAAGGAGAATGTCTGAATATCCGAATATAAAACTAACTTTACCTCTATTGTCTATTAACAGGCAGAGAGCTCTTGGATCTCATCTAAAATATCTTAATTTGAGTTTTAAAGATAAACGAAGATCTCAGGGGTATTGGAACGAAATGATAGTAAGTAATTAAAAACAGAATTTTAATTTTTGGGTGAACTAAAACTTTAAATAATTTGACTAGATTTTATTAAACTATAAAATTATAAAAAAATATATAATGTTAAAATTAATAAAACAAGACAAGATTGAAAGTGAAGGCACTAGCTAAACCTATGAAATAATTACACATTTAAACCATGTTAGCAAGCAAACCTGCTAGTTTAAAACATTTTGATGCAAGAATACATTAACATTTCAGATTTCTGAATAAGTAGCCTTTTTCAAGGCACAATCAAACAGCGAAAGCAACCTAAAACTAAAAGAAATTCTTTCAAATTCACAAGTGTGCTTATTTAAATTTGATTTGGAGAAAAGACAACTAAAATTCTCCTCAGAATACAAAAACTGTGAGTAAAGCTTTCTAAAATAAGTGTATGTAAGTGTGTAACATAAGACTCGTTTTTACATATTTCATACCTGTTTGGACTGCTCATGAACACAGGTTTGAGCTCACTATCCTCCTCCTCCAGTCCATCACAAAACATCATGCACCTTGAGGAGACGGACAGCTCTGGACCGATTCATTTGCACACCAGCTCACCTTGTTGCATAACCAAAACATTGAAAGAATGAATTAAACAACCATACACGAAGCGACGTCAAAAGCAAGCAAAGTAATCGACGGATTTTTCGAACACTTCATGTGAAGCGTTGGATCTGACTCACCCGGATAACATCGAGTCTTCAGACGAGGCTTTAGCGGCAGTCGATACGCAGGCCTTATTTAATATTAATCAGTTGATAGTGGATAATCATTCCTCTATGGCGCAGGAAAGAGCAGCAGACGCTCAAAGCAGCAGCACAGAGCCGCGGACAGACATGTTTGATGCGGTGACGCGCACGCCACGCTCAGCGATCATCATGTTACAATAAAAGCCCCCAATACCTGTGTAAAAACCACAGTGCTGCCTACTGGAGCGAGGAAACACATACCAGATGATCTGTGATGACAATAAATCCAAATTAAGTGGATGAAAAAAGGACACGAAATGTAATCACACGTAATCCGCATTTTGATTGTGATTTTATTACTTGAATAATGACGTCTGTGATACTGTTCCTGCCCTGTCAAAACAAACGCAGTCTAACATGAGATTATAAACAGACAATGCAGTAGTGTGCAGTATTCTACTCAGTTAAACTATAATATAAAAACATCTATCTATCTATCTATCTATCTATCTATCTATCTATCTATCTATCTATCTATCTATCTATCTATCTATCTATCTATCTATCTATCTATCTATCTATCTGTATCAAACAACATATCTGTTTTTATGATTTTTAAAATATAAAAAATTGTGAGTAATACATTTTGTTAAATAAAGAATTCTGAAAAATAAAACTCTCTTTGTATGTACACAAACTAAAAATGTTCAAGCTCACCTAAAACTAAAAACTATTTTATTTTATGTACAGTACTCACAGAAATAAAATGATAAAAAACTCAAATAAATTATTAATTAGGTACACCTTAGTAGGCCTACAGTGAACTCATTGTCATGTTCAAGAAACCAGTCTGAGATGATTCACATTTTATGACATGGCACATTATCCTGCTGGAAAAAGCCATCAGAAGATGGGTACACTGTGGTCATAAAAGGATGGACAAGGTCAGCAACAATACTCAGCTAGGATGTGGCATTGACAAGATGCTCAATTGGTACTAATGGGCGCAAAGTGTGCCAAGAAATTATCCCTCACATCATTACACCACCACCAGCAGTCTGAACTGTTGATGCAAGGCAGGATGAATCCATGCTTTCATGTTGTTGACACCAAATTCTGACCCTACCATCCGAATATCGCATCAGAAATCGAGACTCATCAGACCAGGCAACGTTTTTCCAATTTTCTATTGTCCAATTTTGGTGAGCCTGTGCAAATTGTAGCCTCAGCCACCCGGTGTGGTCTTCTGCTGCTGTAGCCCATCTGCCTCAAGGTTAGACGTGTTGTGCATTCTGAGATGCTCTTCTGCATACCTCCGTTGTAACGAGTGGTTATTTGAGTTACTGTTGCCTTTCTATCAGCTCGAACCAGTCTGGCCATTCTCCTCTGACCTCTGGCATCAACAAGGCATTTGCGCCCACAGAACTGCACAGAATTTTCTATTTTTCTCACCATTCTCTGTATATATATATATGAACCCTATATGTTAGTACATAAGTATAGTTGTATATACAGAATCCAAATATTTTGTGTGTGCAAATCATCTCTCTCTCTCACACACACACACTCTCTTCCTACTATTATGTACTAACAAAAATAAACTAATAAAACTGAAAACCACACATTTTAAATAATGATTTATATGTAATTAAATGTTTCTGTATTGTGTATTGTTTGACATGATGTGGAACATGCATAATGAAACACGGACACGGTGCTTGATAATGTAATCGATCAATATTTGCTTTTTTTTATTGAGAAACTAGGAGACATTCTTGTTCAACAAGAAGAGCACTGCAAACGTTTTTATTTCACTGAACTTACTAAACTCGTGTTAACTCAAGTTTTATTAGTCACAGCTTTCAAACCATGATGGTACGCCACGTCTGCTCCTGAAGTCAAGCTGAAAGAGATTTTATTTGAACATGCAGCAGTGTGCGGCACATGCAGGGTCACTGCCAATGAGAACTTGACAATAACAACACAACACAAAGAAAAGATGTGGAATTCTGTGCAAAACATTATAACATTACAATCCTGTTACTGAATCGCTCTCGAACCCAAGACGGCTGGGCAAGAGCATCAGGCATTTGGCTGAATGAATCTCAAAGACATAATTATATTGTGTCTGTATACAGTTCTTCCATTGCCCTAAAGTACTCCCACAACTAAAAGACCCCTGAAGCAAGGAAGCAAGGCAATGACACATAAAAAGTAAGCTAAAAACTTGACAAACAACACATACAGTATACACTCATTATAAGCACCATAAATTTAACATCTACTGTGGATTCAACCTTCCCATTTTAACATCCCATACAAAGGTCACTATATATATATTACAACAAACTAATATGAAGTAATAATACACATTAATAATATTATTATAAAAGTGTCGAGCGATCAAAGAGCCCTTGCAAAGTGATAATGTTAAGAATTTACTGTAAAATATTTTGAAAACAATGATCCATATACACCCAAAACTGAAAATTCTGTCACCATTTACGCACCATTCACTTGTCACAAAGTTGTTTGAGTTTCTTTTTTCTGTTGAACACAAAAGAAGATATTTTGAAAATTGTAGAAAACCGGTAACCATTGACTTACATAGTCTATGTTTTACCTACTATAGACATCAATGGTTACAGGTTTCTAACATTCTATAAAATATCTTTTTTTTTTAGTTCAACAGAAAAAAAGAAACTCCAAAAGGTTTGGAAACACTCGAGAGTGCTTAAATAGTGAGTAAATTTTCATCTTGAGTCTTTTTCTGAGTTTGCCAATACTTATTTTTATTGCTTTGTCCTTTTTTTTGTAGCCTTAAAAATACAAACATCTAAAGATACACAATGCTTTTTACACTGTGCTTAACATCGGTTTATTGTCATTCTAATCACCACACTCTTGGTAAATAAACATTTTATGTGTAATTTAGAAGCAGGTGAGTACTGCTTTTTATCTGGGATTTTGAAACCCTGTTATTGAGTAGCGTTAGCATCACTTTTGCACACTCAATCCCAGATTAAGGCTTTTCACACTTGAACTAGTTAACCCTGGATACTTGTAAACCCAGGTCAAGAAAAATCTTGTTTGTCTCTCTTCACATTTCACACTGACATAATAAACCCAGAGTTAAAATTAAATCCTGGTTATTCATATGACTTTCCAAACTAAAATCTCCTAAAAATAATACTTTTCAAATATAATCTTAATTCCGCTGTGGCGCCCCCCAGTAAATAAGGGACTAAGCTTAAAAAAAATGAATGAATGAAGTTGATTTATGCAACAATGCCATCATTGGTTCCCCAAAAGACCTTTCAGTCAATGGTTCTTCAAAATACCATTTATTATCTTGTTAAAGTATCTGTAAAAGCAAGCTGAATTCATTTCAATAACCTAAAAATTTTTATATATATATATATATATATTAGGGGTGTAACGGTTCACAAAAATCACAGTTCGGTTCGATACGACACGGTGTCACGGTTCGGTATGTTTTCGATACAGCAAAAAGGAAAGAAGCCAGAGGATTTCTCTGATTGAAATCTTTTTAATGTATTAAAACTAACATCATAAAAGCATGATCTCTCTTCTTTTCTTTTCTTTTCTTTTTTTTTACTTTGAACAGTGATATAAAGCTATACTTCTGGGGTTTCTGCTTAGCAGCAAATAAAACAAATCCTTCTTTATACTCAAAACCAAAAAGCTGCTTATAAAAATAAATGTAATATTGTAGTAGTTAAACAAATAAAAAGAAAAGAACAATTTAGTTTTTATATGGAACTCAGTTTCAATCAATTTTTAAGTAATTTTTTATTTTCAGAAAGTGTCCACCTTTTCTGCAGACAGCACAGATCTGCTTGATTTGACTGTCACCTGCCATTTCAGTGGATCTGAAAGCAGGAATTATTATCTGACTGAAATGGGCTTATGAAGGAATAATGTAATGAGGCTCTATTACATTTAACATTTTCTTAAAACCCGAAATTTCCACTACCGATTAAGGTCTCATATCCACAGCTATAAATGTACCGATCGCCTCGGTGATTTGTTTTGCCCTGTTCGAATCTGTAGAAATTGCCTGTCTGAATGCTGCGGGGATAGTTGCATGTAGTGCGCGTGTCTAGTTCTCGTCGAATTCCAGTTAATGATTCCGTGATGTCAGTAGCTGTTTCCATCCACTTATTTTTATGCGCATTTTGGAGATGCGCATAAAAATCGGTTGATGAAAACGCCATGATGCGCATAAATTTTGAAAATGCGCATAAAAAACATATGCGCATAACTGAGTAGGATGAACTTTTTATTCAATAAGAAAAGATGCGCATAAACTACGATCGAAACACTTTAAATGTGATTTTGTTATAAGAGATCACGTGATGATAAAAATGTGTGTAAATGGACAAACCAGCAGGCTGCACATTATAAACCATCTGAAATGTTGTTTTTGTCATTCTAAAACGCCTTACTGTTTAAGTATTAGTGTTATATTATTAATGACATCCAGAATTAAGAGCGTCTGTGCTCCGCGACGGACACCTTCAAACTCCACCACGCGTTCACTGTGTGTCAGGATTGCCTTCCGAGGCGCAAGTCATTTATTCGATGAAAAAAAGATTGACGCAGCTTCTCCTACTGCAGCAAATTCAGTTTTTACTGTTGATATTTGGCGCCAGTTAATCAGGAAGTGACGGTTTTGTTTGCTTTGACTCATTGGATGGAAACGCTGCTTTATTCGCACGTCTTTTATGAGATAATCCAGTTTTGTGCATAAAGTTCATTCGCATTTTTGGATGAAAACATAGCTAGTGTAAATGAGTTGACATGTTCAAATATTACCGCTAAAATAGCTTACTGTCATAGCAGATGTCATTGTTTTTTTTATCCACCACTCTCTTGCCATCACCCTCATAACTTACAGGGAAACCAAAGTGCTCACAATCGCCAGACCCGCTGTTGGTTACAGGAGGATTACATTAATGTTACTATATATATATATGTATATGTTTTGTGTCATGGAAAAGTTTAAAGTTGAAGGTTCTTAATAAAACCGTTGGTCCCTTTATTTTCAAATAAGTACACTTGCAAATCTTTGGTTGACCTCCATATTTGAAGTACTCAGTGACTGGAAAATGAAGCACACAAGCAGTATAAACTGTATATTGTCCAAATCACTGTTAAATGTGGCACATGATTGGCTGTCGGTTGTTTCGAGACAAAACATTTTAACACTGCATTGTTTTAAAGCACATGTCTGGCTCTGCAATGCAGGATTAACAGCACAAAAGAGGTGCTGATGCTGCACCGTTTCATAATCCAGGACAAAAAGCAGTGCCAAGTCTGATTGTAAATCACAAGAGAAATATTTCTCTCACTTCATGTAAACAAAATGCATGTTTCATTTAGCCAATGCTAATACTGTATGCCTACAAGGACGTTAACCTGGAGGTTTCAAATTGTACAATGTGAAAGGTATGAATACCCAGGATTAAACTTAACACAGGGTTAAAGAGATAGTTTAGCCAAAAAGAGACAATTTACTCACTATTTACTCTCCCTCAAGTGGCTCTAAACCTTTATGAGTTTCTCTTTTCTGTTGGACACAAAAGAAGATATTTTGAAGAATGTAAGAAACTGGTAACCACTACTATAGCAGGAAAAACAAACAGTATGAAAGTCAGTTTACTGATTTCCAACATTTTTCTAATTATCTTCATTGTGTTCAAATGAATGGTGAGTAAATGATGACAAGGTTTTAATTTTGAGGAAACTATACTAGTTCAAGAGAAAAGCCTTAGTAAAAACCATTTGAAATCTCTTTGTTGGCACCGTTTTGGTCCTCATACTAATTTGTGTCTGTTTTATTTCAATTCCAGCATTAATATTTATCCTCAAATCAATTCTCCTCTATTTCTTATAGTTTCCAAACTGAATGGCCAGTCGGTCAGCAACACAGCGGAAGGTGGCAGGCTGCACTTCCCAATAGTTCACCGGGTTTCCGTAGAGGCTGATGCCATGGTAGAAGTTCCTTTTCATGCCAAAACCTTGAGGGCAGAAGTCATTGACATCCACTTGACTGATGTTGTTGGAATGAAGGTAAGCCACCTGAAAATGAAGCAAACAAAAAATCAATAACTGCACGTGTGCGAATGGGATTCTTTTTGTTCTCCAGCTTGATATCTGGCACCTGCAGGTACTTCATGTCTGGCAGGCCCTTCGGGACGCGGGTCAGCCGGTTGTTTTCCAAATGCAACTCCCTCAGATTAGAGACGTATGATAGGCTGCCATTCTCAATCATGCGGATCTGGTTGAAACCCAGACCCAATCTGGCAAACAAGGACAAACACAACAATGAATAAGCAACAGACAAAAGACAGGCCGCACACGTTGTGACAGACATCTAGTGAGGTGGAAACACAATAGACTGGAAAAACTGTGAACAGGCACTGGGTCAAATGAGGCCTGCAGGACAAGCTGCATGAAAAAAGAAATCCAGCACATGCAGGAGCTTTAATTTACAACAGATTTTGCGTGACACCAATTCCAGGGTTATTCTTCATTGAAAAAATGTCACAATTTAGTTCGGTTTGAATTTTGGTTTTCGATTTCTGTGTTGGTTTCAAAATATGTTTTGTTTTGTTTTTTAATAATGTTTATTTTTATTTTATTAATATTTTATATAGTTTTATTGTCTCATATATTCCAAATAAGATTCAAGATTAATTTAATTACTGTATAATTCACCATCACAAAATGCAGAATGAAATTACGTTGCATCTGTATATTCGGTAAACACACAAATAATTGGATTCTGGGCTACAAAACCAGTCTTATTTTGCCAAAAACATGCTCTGTCTTTTCACTGTTATGCAGATCACACCCAAATCTACCTTTAAAACCAAGTTCAAGTGTGCTAGAGACTCTTATTTTATGCTTGTCGGATGTGAAATCCTGGTTGTCTGAACTTTCTAGATTTTAATGATAGTAAGACTGAAATAATTCTGTTTGGCCCGTCAAACTCTTCTAGAGCACTCATAGTTAATCTTGAATTATCAAGTTTTTCTATGAAGCCCTGGGTAAAAAAAAATCTGGGTGTTATTCTGGATGATGGCTTGAGCTTTGACAAACGGACAAATGCAGTGGTTAAATCCTACTTCTTTCAGTTTCGACTCTTAAAAACAGTTAAATCTATTCTATCTAGAAAAGTTTTTTGAAAAAATAATTCATTTATTACCACTAGGTTGGACTATTGTAACTCATTATACTTTGGGATTAGTCAGAAAACCTTATGCCGTTTACAATTAGTTCAAAATGCTCCTGCAAGGCTTTTAACAGGTACCAAGAAACATGACCGCATTACACCAGTTTTGCGCTCTTTGCACTGGATGCCTGTGCACTATGGGGTCACTTTTAAAATTCTTCTCCTGGTTTTTAAATCTCTAAATGGCCTGGCACCTTCATATCTATCAGACATGTAGATTGAGCATCAGCCTGGCCGGTCTCTTCGGTCATCTAACCAGAGACTGTTATGCATCCCTAAGTCGGGGCTGAAATGCAGAGGTGACCGTGCCTTCACAGTAGCTGGTCCTAGGTTGTGGAATGCTCTGCCCCTCTGTATTAGATCTGTTTCATCTCTGTCTGTTTTTAAATCTGGGTTGAAAACTTACCTCTTTGATTTGCCATTTTATCAATGAAATTTGCACGTTTTAGCTATAATTTTATAATTTTATATTTTTCTGATGTGTATTGTGCAGCACATTGGTCAACCTCTGGTTGTGTTTAATAGTGCTTTATAAATAAAATTGACATTGACAAAAATAGCCAAGAATAAATTTTATGAGACAATTTTTTTCTTTTATGCCAAAAATCATTAATATAATAAGTAAAGCTTGTAATTTATGAAGACATTTTGTAAAATCCCTACTGTAAATATATGGAAACTCAATTTTTGATTAGTAACGCACACTGCTAAGCATTTCATTTAATCAACTTTAAAGGGAATTTTCTCAATATTTACATTTCTATTGAACCCTCAGATTTCAGATTTTAAATTGGTTGTATCTCAGCCAAATATTTTCCTATCCTCACAAAGTAAACATCAGTGGAAAGCTTACTTAGGACTGGTTTTGATGTCTATGGTCTCCAATGGGAAACACCTTTCACAACTAAATCCAATTTAAAAACCTATTAAAATATTATTAGGCCTATTAAAAAATATTTTGTTGTTTTGTTGTTTTGTTTGGGGCGTCACAGTGGCGCAGTGGGTAGCATGATCGCCTCACAGCAAGAAGGTCGCTGTTTCGAGCCCTGGCTGGGTCAGTTGGCATTTCTGTGTGGAGTTTGCATGTTCTCCCCGTGTTCACGTGGGTTTCCTCCGGGTGCTCTGGTTTCTCCACAGTCCAACAGACATGCGCTATCGGTGAATTGGGTAAGCTAAATTGTCCGTAGTGTATGTGTGTGAATGCGTGTGTATGGGAAAAGCATCGGCTGCATAAAACACATGCTGGATAAGTTGGCGTTCATTCCGCTGTGGCGACCCCTGATTAATAAAGGGACTAAGCAAAAAAGAAAATGAATGAATGAATAAATAATTGTTGCTTTGTTTATGTTTGGTGTTTGTATTTAACTGTGTTTGTTTATGAGCTGTGAGATTTATTAAGTTAAATAGTATCAGTCAAGATTTTGTGACTTATTTATTATATTATTTGTGACCTTAATGTGGTGATTTGGGATTAATTTGATACTGGAATACACTGTTGTAATTGATTGTTGTATGTTCTGTAGTTTAGGTTGCTGGTTCGAGCCTCGGCTGGGTCAGTTGGCGTTTCTGTGTGGAGTTTGCATGTTCTCCCTGCATTCGCGTGGGTTTCCTCCGGGTGCTCTGGTTTCCCCCACAATCCAAAGACATGCGGTACAGGTGAATTGGGTAGGCTAAATTGTCCGTAGTGTGTGAGCATGAAAGAGTGTGTATGGATGTTTCCCAGAGATGGGTTACAGCTGGAAGGGCATACGCTGCTTAAAAACATATGCTGGATAAGTTGGCGGTTCATTCCGCTGTGGCGACCCCAAATTAATAAAGGGACTAACCCGGAAAAAAAAATGAATGATGAATGAATGTTCTTTAGTTCTTACATCTGGTATACGTCTGATGTCTTCTGGTCTGCCTTCTGTGTTGAGAATTGAAGAATTGATGTGAAAAATAAACCAGTCAGTAGAAATAAAGACTCTTGCTCGTTTGTTGCTGGAGGGAGCAACAATAATAATAAAAGATGTTTTCTGCATCTTTAATTCTAACAAATGTTAAATATTGATTTGTCATGTTTATATCAAAACAGGCGCAGTACATGCTGACAGTGAAATGTGGGTACATTTAGCAGTAAATTGTGAATGCCATCAGTCCGGCATCTCAAGGACATTTATGATTCAGCACTGCACTGGAGAGCAGTTAGGCTCTGTATTTGACAAAGTATGCAAATGTAAAAGCATTTAAACTTCAATGTAAGTATTCACACATTTTTAGGCTATTTGGGTTCACTAAATTACATTTTTTTTATTTTGTATTTGTATTTTATTTACTTTGCATTGTTTTACACACTTTCATGTTAAAATGGTGTATCATTGTGATTTCATGATGTTGTACGTCATTCAAACAATCCGCTTTTGTCAAATTAGGGGAGCGCGGGGCACAAAGTAGCGTAGGGTTAAATGTAACACAGAGTTTTAAGGTATTTGCTCAGGGTTAACCATGGCATGCTTCCGAGGTTTTCACCACAGTGTAGGCAGACGTCTTCTTGACAATTATTGAAAAAGTTCGGCGAAATTTGGATGAGAAACAGGAGAAACCATTTTATTTTCAGCATAAAAGTATTTTTTATTATAGTCAATATTTTTTTATTTTAAAAATCTTTGAAAGTATGTAGATAAAATCTTATATTATTGTGATTAACGTCTTCTAGGCTAAAAGATGGAACCTTTTTGAAAGATGTAAAAACACACAGTGACTTCCAGCCAGTTTTGAGGAAAACACGACACAGTGGGGTTAGTTGTACCAGTGTGTTTGACACCAATTAAACAAACTAAATCATTTTTAAATTTTGAGTGTAATGTTGAGAATTATTCATTCATTCATTCATTCATTCATTTTCTTTTTGGCTTAGTCCCTTTAGTAATCTGGGGTCGCCACAGCGGAATGAACCGCCAACTTATCCAGCACGTTTTTACGCAGCGGATGCCCTTCCAGCCGCAACTTATCTCTGGGAAACATCCACACACACTCATTCACACTCATACACTACAGACAATTTAGCTTACCCAATTCACCTATATCGCGTGTCTTTGGACTGTGGGGGAAACCGGAGCACCCGGAGGAAACCCACGCGAACGCAGGGAGAACATGCAAACTCCACACAGAAACGCCAACTGACCCAGCCGAGGCTCGAACCAGCGGCCTACTTGCTGTGAGGCGACAGCACTACCTACGGCGCCACTGCGTCACCCTGTTGAGAACTATTTTTATTAAAAAAAATTTATAGAAAATATTTTTTTTGATAGAAAACATTTATTTTATTACAAATAAATGCATTGTATAATAATGGAAAATAATGCAAATAAATCCAAATGTGTTTATATAATTTATATAATTAATTTTAAATAATTGAGTTTAGTACTGAGGAAATACACTATTTAAAGTAAACTGAATTAAAATTAATTACGTGAAATCTGACTTTATAAGCACGTGTTACAACTCACCCTCTGTCCGTTATAACTTGTAAATAGTAACATTTTTACTCCTTGCACTTTTGGGAATACTGCACAGAAAGTCCGATAATCATACAAGCAGTGCTCATTTGTAGTAGAGGTTGTGTGTTGTTGGTAAAAAAATATATGGTTTGTCTAACCCCATTACTTAGTTCATTACTTTGTGCCCCGCTCTCCCCTACTAAATTAGATCCTCTAGAATTGATAGAAAACAAATAAATGAGAAATGTTCTTTTTTGCTGTAATTTTTATTATTTAGTTTGTATTATTTAGTTTGATGTTAGTTTGTATTTTAGTTCACACAGAACATTTTTTTGCATTTCACTTCACTGCTTTTCTATTGTTTTTCTATGTAACAAGCACTAAACTGATATTTCTCCATACAAAGTTTTTGTTATCGTTTATTCCATGGCTCTGCATCTTGAGCGAAATTTCAAGGGTTACACACTGCTTATTTGGCTTTTAGTAAGCTTTCGAATGCAGCTCTTTATTAAAAAATAAAAAGTCTTCACGTAACAGATTTTCAGGTGTATGTTATGTGCTATATGGCTATCTGTGTTCTCCTAAGACATTTAAATATAACTTTATTTCATATAAGAATTTCATACCATTCTCAAACTGAAAATATCACAAGCATGGTCTATTTTTATTATCTCATCATTTAGCTTTCGTACACCAGGTGGCGCTGTTGCTTTATAGAGATCCTGACAGAAAAAAATGCAAGCTGTATGTTAAGAGAAATGAGGCGCTTCACCTGTACAGGTGTTTGTAGCGTCTCAGGTCCTCCAGTTCAATAGCTTGGATCTGGTTGTTGTCCAAGTGGAGCTCATGAAGACTGTCAGGGAGATCTGGAACGAGAGGGACATTTATCATTAGATAATTGGAAGTAGCACCACGTCTCTGCTCTCAATGTATATTGAAACACGCAAATTGTGATTTATTACTGGGAATATAAAATTCATTCATGTGAGAAATTACATAGTGCTATCTGAAAAATATTTTTGAAAAGCCTTTTAGCTGACAAGCTTTCAGTATTTAATGACATTAAAGTGATGATTCACCCAAAGTGAAAATGTGCAGTTTATTTTCTCACTCTCAGTTCATTCAAGATGTAGGTGACTTTTATTCGTCAGTAGAACATTAAAGTACATTTTTAGCTGAAACCAAGGTCAATGACTACTGGTATTATGAGAGTCAAAAACCCCACATACAGGCATTACAAAATAATTACCAGTGGCTGCTGATGATGCATTGAGGTTTTATTAAGCAAAATACTCAGTCAGTGTAACCTTATAAATTCAAACTGTTCATTACAGTTTGAAGGTTGAGTTTCTTGTTGTATGATATATACAGCAGCATCCACACTCCAGACTGTCATGAACATGCTCAGGACTAAGGCTGTTGATACACTCTTTCACATGTAACTTATAAAGACTACGGCTGTCCTCTCTGCATGAGCTTTTTTTAATTTGACCGATATTTCGAACATACATTCATTCATTTTCTTTTCGGCTTAGTCCCTTTATTAATCAGGGGTCGTCACAGTAAAATGAACCGCCAACTTATCCAGCATATGTTTTATGCAGTAGATGCTCTTCTAGCTGCAACCCATTACTGGAAAACACCCATACACTCTCATTCACACACATACGGACAATTTATCTCATTCAATTCACCTATAGCGCATGTCTTTGGACTTGTTGGGGAAACCTTAGCATCCAGAGGAAACCCATGCAAACACGGGAAAAACATGCAAACTCCACACAGAAATGCCAACTGACCCAGCCCGAGTGACCTTCTTGCTGTGAGGCATCATCGCTACCCACTGCGCCACCGCGCCACCCACACATAAGTTGTGTTATGGATACAATTTTTGCTAAATTATAATTAAACTCGACAAAAGAGACTGACAGAGCTGTATTGTGCATATGTATCTGCATCTACAAAATAAGAGTCCCACATACTTAGTGAGTTTAATATAAAGTGAGATAAACTTAAAAATAACTAAATAAATGATCATTGTTGTCTCACTAGAATAAGTGGCTTATCAAACATAGCCTGGGGTGTGTAAATAAATGATCCCAGAGCAGCATATCTGTCTTAGCTGGTGATTTCCTGATGACGCATGTCCGGTCCGAATGATGTAAAATGTGCCCAAAAGAACATACAAATGATTAGGGGAAGCCTCATGAGTCACACAACAGTCTGTTTTGTTTTCTGATAAGCCTACATTTCATCAGAGTTTATACACTCACGTAATTTACATGAAAACAAGGAAACAATGGTGTTTGAGGCACATGGTATGCCCATTTCCATATACTAATCTTTTTTTTTTAGCTTGAATATGCTTTTTCAATCTCAATGTGATGGTAGCTGTTGACCTACATTTTCAAATTTTTCAAAGACCACAGTTTCAGAAACAAAAAAGAATAGCCTGAGGGCAACAAATTACACATTTTTGGTTGACCTATGCCTTTAATTATTATTGCAAAGAATCACCTTTTGGTATTCCAGTGAGTTTGGCCTCAGAGACGCGCAGGTAGTTGAGTTTCAGGCCTTTAAATGCGCCAGGCTCAAAGCCACTGTTCTGAATAGGGTTTCCGCCCATCTCTATAAGAAGCATTCAACATCAGACAGAATATCCCATCACAAAAACCAGCAGGCTCCATCTAAAAAAGGAAATGGTTCGGTCAGATGGTAACCTCTATACCACATAATGGCGAGCGTGCATACAAACCAATGCAGTTCATGCTGCCCAGACCAGAGAACGTTCCTTCTGCAACCTTCTTAATACGGTTGTCATGAATGCGCAGCTCCACCAGAGATGGGGGAAGGTTTTTGGGTACCACAGTCAGGAGGTTATGGGAAAAATAAAGCTTTTTTAGATGTCGGAGGGGTGTGAAGACTCGTGGGTGGACTTTGGAGATCTTGTTGTTGACCAGTGACAGGGCCTAACGGGAAACAGGAAAAGACGCTAACATTTGGAAACTCATAAAGAAGTGATTAATAATAGCTCGACTGTGCGAATTAAATATGTACACACAATCAAACGGCTTATAAATGATGTTTTAACTTGATGTCTTGTTCTTTTTTTTCTTTCGCAGGCCATGTCAAATATTGTGTTTGGTGAGAGAGGCTGAATAAATATTAGGGATAAATATTGGGGATAATATGAGTTCTAAGAAGGGAACTAAAACATTCAGTTTGGCACCGGCGTATGTTTCCAGAACTACAGGAACATTCTTCTTCAGAGACTCGAACTGTTTGAACATCCTGTCGGGCTGTTTCGGACAGTGCCAAACGTAAAGTAATGCTCATGGCGAACGGCAGACCAATTTTTCAGGAGTTAGCCAAAACACGCTTTAAAGAAGTCTATCTCGTTGATTCTTATGTAAAATAAAACTCGTAAATATTAATGTTAAGATGTAAATGTTCAATCTGAATGTACAGCCAAATCAAGTCCATGTTCATCAGCCAATAAAGACTCAAGCTGTGAGACTGGCATGCATCAGCAGACAGCAAAGGAAACCATCCATAAGGTCATAAAATGATGAACTGTCTCTTTTAAATAATCAGTCACAGATTTATGAAGCTATTTTAGTGGCAATGTACTTTACATTCAGAGTTATCTATCTTCATTTTCCCATTTATCTCACAATTAACAAATTCATTACTATTCTTTAAGCGACCTTCTCTGATTCTCGTTTCTTGAGTCAAAATAAATGTCTTACATAGAGGTTTGTGAGTCCTTTGAAATCGTTCTCCTTCAGTTCTGTGATGCGGTTGTTCTGTAAGTCCAGGAGTTTGGTGTCTCTGGGAATCTCCTTGGGCACCGCGATCAAACCTAAACAAGAAGATGAAATGTTTACATGCTAATGTAAAGCTTTTAGAAAATACAGATTTGTATACAAGTCTCCAAACTGAGAGACCATTATCTTGACATCTGGTCTGGATTTCTCCCAAAATCTGAATCTGAAAAATAACTGAACTAAACGGTGAACACAATTGTAAATCTTAACCAATTCAGAGTGTTTTTGACAAGATATTTAGTCACACATGAGTTCATTTGGCCATTCGTGCTTACCGGTCATTGACTATGTTCAAAAAGGGGGGTCAAAACATTACAGAAATTAACCTATTACATCTAAAGTACAATGTTTTTCAATGTAAACTTCATCATGACATTATAAGTGAACATCAGAGAGCACTACAACTTTGTAAAAAGTTCATGATCTTTTTAATCACATTATTACTACTCTGACCAAAGTGAGCATGTGCTCGGATGTCACTCAAGTGTATGAATGAACTCTTTGACGTTAAAGTTTTCTTTCTACTTTAAATTTGTAAACACTGTCAAATGCATGAATATCTAAATAATATCTAATATTACAAAGAAAATCTTTTCAATATGTTCAGTGGGTATGTGTTTTGCATTTGATGAAAGTAGATCAAAACATAAAACCTCTGAAAATCTCAGAATCTATGCCGAATCAATTTCACAGCTCTAAATAACATGACGTGAATAATCAGAATATTAAATATTGCATGCAAAAAAGTGAAGAGGTTGTCCTGTGAACACTACTGTGATTTAGATTCACTGGTGCACACCGAACATAGTCATTGTCAATGTATTTGCATATTTACATTAGCTGCGGATGTATCTTTATATTAGAGTGACCTGAAGATGTTCCGCCACAACTTTTAAATCCATTTGGGTTCATTAACTACATCACAAAACTCCTAGACAACCACATCTAAAGCACAAATCCAGCATTGTCTCTGTTTTAGCAGTGCAGGGTTTAAGACTCTAAATCAGGCCAATGATTCATGATGATTTCCAGCAGAGCCCAATAATTTATACTAGGCTGGGTTCAACCTCTACAACCACTTATAATGCTCTTCACAACCACAACTGCCATGCTGTCTTGGTTCGCTCAAAAGTGAAAATTACAATTTGTTTAACATATAAAGTACATTAAAGTAATATATTTTCAACCCAGACTAATTCTGAAAACGTACCTATATGTACATTTCTGGAGAGCGCCAAATACGTCCCAGGAGGTACGTTTTTTGGCAGTTTTTGTTTTCGCAAATCCACCAAAGGCCCCTGTGTATGCATATTGAGATGTTAAATTTCTCTTGCGAGTGCTATTCGTGCATGCTGTTCTCATGTAAATCCACCAGAGGCCGCTGTTGACTGACCGATCGACTGACCCACCCTCCTCCTTCCCTAAACCCAACCATTAGTGTTTTCATAAGCACCGATTGACCCGCACACCCACTTCCCTAAACCCAAGTGACAGTTTTAAAAAGCAAGAAAAAGAAAAGCCCTTGCCTGAAGCAGCAAAAAAGGCACGGCGTCATACCGCCCTGTAGCGTTCGTTTTAAATACAAAATGCAGCCATACATACTCCTTGCTACATAATTCGCAATATCTAGAAATGTGTATAGGGCTACGTTTTCAGATTGAGCCTTTGGGCTTAATAATAAATAGAGCAAATCATGTGATTGATTTGTTGTTTTATCTATAGCAAATGATATAGAATTTATAACAGGGCCCTTACTAGAACAGATATTAATAGTATGATTAACCAACAGAATAATGAAGACATCCAAACAAGATCACATATTACATGACAACAGCACAAACCCCTTTACGAGCAGTACACTTTATTTTAAAACTGAATTTCTAAGAATTCAAATCATTTATGAGGTGCTTGATGTTAACCTACTAGTTCTATGTTTCCTCTATGAAGGCAGGCACACTAATAAGCACTCAAAAAAAAATATTTTTTTTTTGCTCGTTCAAACTACTTATTTAAAATTAATTGAAACAACACAATTCCTGAGATTTCATTGGGACAACTTAATTTTTTTATGTTCAATCCACATAAATTTGTTAAAAGTGTTAATTTAACTTAATCAACTTGTGTTGGGACAACGTGAATGAATTGTGTGGAACCCTGCCTTTTTTACAGTGAGGGCTAGGGATGCAGCGATTAACCGGTTTCATTTCACGCTTTAATTCGTCACGGTTAATTAATCGTAAAGGCTTCTCAACACCGCGTTTCTGCACAGAACAAAACTGCAGCAACTAAACAAAGTTATGCAAACTGTGCGCTAGTTTGTACACCGAGAGTAATAACCACACACACTGGATTAACTATGACTGAGGCTATGAATTAAGGCAAGCTTGTGCAAGTTCTTTATTTCCAATGGCATTTTAAAATCAATAAATGCATAATAATCGTGATAACCGTGAAACCGTGATTATTTCTCAGACTCTAATCGTACAACCAAAATCTATAATCGTTGCATCCCTAGTGAGGGCTCTTGTTAGCACACATCTTAACACTGGAACTACCTGAATTATGTACTGTAACTACTAGAGTGGCCATTTCAGTCATTCTGACTGATCTCACACTGTAAAATGCAGGGTTACACACAATTCAAGTTTTCCCAACACAAACTGTTTTTGTTAACAAATTTAAAATGATTGAACATAAAACAATTAAGCTGTCCCAAAAAAATCTCAAGAATTGTGTTGTTTTGGCTCATTTTATATAAGTAGTTTGCACAAGCAGCGAAAATATTTTTTGAGTGCATATAAGACGTCATAATGTCACTTCATATTTATTTTCAAAGTTTCTATTCAGATTTAGAATTAAGCTTTGAAAGTCTGTCCTACTTTATGAAGTCATTATACAATCTTTTGGGTAATGTAGCCTATAATGGTATAAAAGTTACTAGATTGCCCGCAAAGGTGCTTTTTTCCAACACAGGCTCATTGTGAATACGTAGTCCCGTATACATTTCTGGAGAGCACAAATTCAGAAGGTGGTGGGTGGGTCAATTGGTGCTTTTGAAAATACTATCGGTTGGGTTTAGGAAAGGAGGGGGAAGGGGCGATCCGAGAGTTCTGTCAGTCAGTCATCGACATCGGTCTCTGGTGATTTACGTGAGAAGAGCAGGTGCGAATGGCACTCGCAAGAGAAATTTGAGATCTAAAAAAGCGTACACAGTTGCCTTTGCTGGATTTATGCGAGAACAGCAGGTGCAAATGGCACTCGTGAGAGAAATTTGTGATTGGAAAAAGCATACATAGCGGTATCTGGTGGATTCACGAAAACAAACACTGCAAAAAAACTTACCTCCAGGGACGTATTTCGCGTTCTCCAGAAATATATACAGGGGTATATATATATATATATACAGTTGCTTTTTCAGTGCACTGAATATGTTCTTTTGAAAGACACGTTTAAAGTAATGTTTGTGCTATCAGTAGTTATGTTTATGTTAGCAGAAAGTTTCTAGTCAGCAGAGGTGCATGTTCAAAGGCAAGGGTGAATTTGACTGTTATTGTCATTCAGAACTCTCTTGTGTTTTGTAATTTTAATAAAATGACAATATTAGAAAGAAATATGCACACGTTATTCAAATACAAAATAAAAAAATCTAAATAACTGCCACTGTAGTTCTAGTGTTAATGCCAGGTGAGAGGTGTTTACCAGCTTTTACTAGCTGACCTTGGGTTACACTTCCTCACTTCTATTGAGGTCACGAAACCAATATAACCTCTGTGGATGTTCTCGTCCCTTTCCAAGTGGATTCTGACATGGAAAGCTGGCACTCTAACAAAGACACTAAAGGCTGCAGCCTCCAGCATCAATCACGTGTACACCTCTTGAGGCCTGGGGAGTGAGGTTTTATCCACACAGCTCTTACTAAATGTCCATTACACTTGCACCACCACAAAAACAAAGTTAATTTTCATGCATTTTATGCCAAGATCTGGTTTCCTTTTTTCTTCTTTCAAGTCATTTGGCCACCTGCTACTCAAACCAACAAGCACACAGTGACTTTACGCAAAAAAGCCAAACCCCCTAGAGTAAAGCTGGATTTCAACTGCTGCCCAGAACCTCACAGACCCCGACCACAGATTTGCAATCCTAATAGGAAATGTTTTATGATAAAGGCACATGACCACCTAAATATATACATAATTATGAACATCTGTTTTGAATACACATCACCATCAATTCAATTACAGCCTTCATCATGGAATAACTTCCAGATTTGTAAAAATAAAATAGTAAAAATTAGAGAGCGCAGTGGACGGATCAATGTGTTACAAGGAAATCTTCATCACAGTGGGAGGAAGCATAAAGAATCGCCAAAACCAAGGGCTGTATTTTCTGATTTTATATCAAATCCACAAGCATAAACAAAGATGCTATGACATTTGCAAAAACAAAAACACTTGCGAGGACCAAAACACATGGCATCGAGCATTCATGCAAACACATTTAGACACGCATAAACAAAAAAGGAATACATATAATTAAAATAATAAGCTCAGAATTCCTACGTTATTGTTGCTTCTGTCATTTCAATGGCTGTAAATGTTCTGTGAGGATCATAACTTGGGCAAACTTGGCTGGAGAAAGAAAGCATGTCTGGATTCATAAGTATGAGTACAGGCTATAGCGGCACTTTAGTGGATGCTATTGGTGCCATGCAAAATTCTTAAGCCTTCATCTAACACAGGTCTTCTCAGTTTCCCACATACTTTTCCCACTGCTGTTTGGGTGTACACACAAGCAATGTGGTTGGTTGGTTTGTTTTGTGTTTATACAATTGTTTTATATGTTTGCCCGTTCACAGATTGGCTATGATTACTGAAAAGCACAATTAATTAGCATGACAAATGTTCCTACATAATGAGGATAAAGGGTTTCTAGGAGATACATTAAGAGTAATACTTATATTTTCATTGTAGTTCTGTTGTTTCATATACATGGAAAAGAAAGTGAGGGCATCTTGAAGCAATCGCAATGAAATTAAGTGACCCCCGTCAGAGCTCTCCATTTTTAGGGCCAAAGGACCACTTTGTTGGATGTTCTGCTGACAGGATGTATCCCAAGACAATTTCCAGCCATTCTGAAATAAACAAACTCATCAAGACTTTCAAACCTTCCCTTTCTATCTCTAACACTGTCTTCCCATAAAACATCCTGTGTGTGTGTCATAAAAACAACACAGAACCACTCCTACATTTCAACAGGAAATTGCATGGGTTTCTTTTTTCTTTGTTTCCAATTCAGGCTCCAGTTTTCTTTGAGACTTCGAGCTGGTTATTTTTGCCTGATTGGAAGTGAGTTGTCTACAATATGGAACTGAACCTAACTACAGATCTTCAGTCCAGCTTTGAATCTGATGGCACATCAACTGCATCAAACGAAAGGTATTAACAAAAGAAAAAAATACACAAGTTAAGACACTTAAATGCTTGTATTTGTTGTATTTGCACCAGCTCTGCGATGCACGTCCACAACTTCATGCATTGGGTTAAATTAGGCTGTCCAGTCTCCATGTTCAGTCCGTTACTACCTTGCTTAAAACCCAGACAGGCGGTCAGGCAGTGTATTGCAGAGAGTGGACCAAAGCGCTGCAAATGATCGGTAATTAAAAGGGGAAAAAATAAAAATAAAATAAATATATATTTTTATATTAGACCCACATCTTAACTATTAATTACTTACATCAAAATATAAATACAGATAATCCAACAGAGTAGCCGAAGTCAAAGACGGCAGGCGGCAAAACAACATAAACAGTAAACCAAACAAGAAGTCAGAAACACGGCAAGATAACACACAAAACGCTTACGTAATCCTCACAAGGGATACAAGCACTGGATATCAGTGCGTGTGGTGTATATATAGTCCCAGTAATCAGTAATGACAAGCTTCAGCTGTGTGTGTGTGTAATCAAGGGGTGATCAGGAACTGGTGTGTGAGTGCAGTGCATGATGCGATATGTAGTTCAGTTGACAGGGAGTGCTCTCCAGAAGCCTGCAAGGGCAACACTGCTGGTGATCATAACATTAATTACACGTGTAATTACATATGCAGGTATTAAACCAATCATATGTACTATGCAGAAACATATATTTACACAAAAGTACATTGTAACAACTGATTAATTTCAGTGTATGTACAGCACATATTAGTTAAGGTCACTTAATATAAACTGGGACTGTCAGAAACCTTGCTGTCTGGATGAGAGAGCTTTCAGATTTCAACAAAACTTGTGTTCTGAAGATGAATGAAGTTCTCAGTGGTTTGGAACGACATAAGGGTGAGCAATTAATAACATACTTTTCATTTTTGGGTGAACTAAAAATTTAAATTTGTGTGAACAGCCCTTGTGAGGAATGAATGGATGAATGGATGGATGGATGGATGGATGGATGGATGGATGGATGGATGGATGGATGGATGGATGGATGGATGGATGGATGGATGGATGGATGATGGATGGATGGATGGACGGATGGACAGACAGATCGAATACTCACTTAGGTCTGAACATTGCACTATGTTGACTTGACAATGGCATCCAAAGGGACATATAAACACATCTGGTGGCAGTTCCTCCGAAGCTGAACCCTCTTCGTCTCTCATCATTACTGTTGTCGAATCTCCAGCTTCTCCGTCCATTGCAAAGTCCCAGAATCCTCTCTGCTCAAAGGGCAGAGCCAATGAGGGTGCAGTGAGGCTGCAGACACTGAGGAGCAGCAGCAGGAGAGAGTGGCAGGAGAACATCACTGACATAAACAGACCTACACACACTGACCTGCAGATCGAGGAGACAAAAACAGATGGAGTAAAGACCCAATTAAACCAAAAACAATAATGATACAATTGTAAAAAAGCTACACCAAAACTATACAGTAATAACTAAATATTCAAATTACTTTCAGAATTATTATTTCAGCTACTGAATGATGATATGAACCAGACTCCATCCTGCATATGACAAAACGTTTGTGTATGCTTATAATAAACAGAGTAATATCATCCAGTATTTTGGTTTCAGTTATTTTCTCAGTCTTGGTCCTTTAATTCTTTAATAATGTTGGTATATGCATTTAAATCAATAAAATATCAAGTGGATACCTTTAAATAGATGTGAATGGGGTTTAAAATGTTTAGCACTTGTCCAATTTTATAGCTTTCAGAGTCAGTCAGTCAAAAACACATAAGATCGGATTGCATTGCATATTGTAAACATCATCTTTGCTCACCATGTGTAATCGAATCACCAAAAACATATCATGTGGAATATTCTGCTCTGCGCATTATTTATTTAAACTCTTGTACACGTAAAACAAGCCTATTAAATGAAGCCTTTTTTTTCCGTGGACCTGAAATTGTGCTAATGTGCACTGCAGTTATTTAATAAGGCTCTTCTGTCTTTTCAAGTTCGACTCACAACCCATTTCCTTGACTCTGTTTATAATAATTAAGACAGTTTTCACAAAGTACATCAAAGAAACAGGACGGAACTGGGTTGTTATTTGGGTTTTGGAAGGATATTGTTACACTGTCATCTGAATATAAATACATTATACAGCAGAGGACTTGCCCTTCCTGAGAAACACTGAGACAGCAATGGCATTTATCAAATTTGAGGATGCACATTATTCAAAGGTACTAAAAGTATCCCATACAAAAGTTCAGAAAGACTTTTTTATCATTAAAACGTTTCACTGTAAAAAGCAATAGCTGTTCTCACTAATAAAATTAAGTGTAGTTAACTTATTATGAATAAGTATGTTCATCTTACAATATTTAAACAAGTAATCTCAACTTTTTAGCACATTAAGTTGTTAAACTAAATAGATTCAAGTAATCTTGACTTACAATATTATGTATTTACATTAAGTTGGCGGTTCATTCCGCTGTGGCGGCCCCTGATTAATAAAGGGACTAAGCCGAAAAGAAAATAAATGAATAAATGAATGAACTTTCGAGTGGTCACTGTACAATATTTAGACAATAAAGATGTTTTAGAAGTTAGGTGTTGGTTTTTACTTAAATGTTTTAGTTCAGCTTACTTGATCGTTTTAAGGCAATCGGTTTCTTAATATTTTCCTAGTAATGTGAACACTAATAAGAAGTTAACACAACTAATTATGTTGAGTGAACGGTACTGACGTTTACTTTATTAAGAAGTTGTAAATACAAACTGTTTTAAGTTAAGCTCACTTAAAATTCTTACACTACTTTCGCAATCGGTTTCCTCAGTTTTTCTAAGTGAGGTCAATTTCTTACATTTTACAGTGTAGAGAAAATAAATTATTAAAGAAACACTCCACTTTTTTGAAAATATGCTAATTTTACAACTGCCCTTGGGTTGTACCATTTTTGAATCCATTCATATGGCGGCAAATCAATGCCAATACTAATCGAGCGCAGCGGTGACGTTTACGCGCGAGGAGAAGTGAACCGCGAGCAGATTACAGGCCTACACGCGAGAAAACTACTGCTCGCGCGCGCGCAGGGGCTGTTCACGCGCGCGCTGAACTGATCCACCGCGAGGAAACGGGCGCTCGTGAGCTCGTCAGAAACCCTCGCGCGCGCACATCATCATCTGTGCGCACGAGAGCGAGCGAGGTCATGCCTCACAGCGCGCGCGCGCGATCAGTTTTTCTGCTCGCTCGCTGGCTCTTCTCTGCTCGCGCGAAACATTTTGGAGTTTTGTCAGTCTTGGGGCGGGACTTGGTTTACTTGTTATCTCTAACGCTATTGGTTACTCTCCCTTTCCGGAAGTTAGCCGGGATTGGACGCAGGTTAAAAGATAACGCCATTAAATATATATAATTTGCAAGTCATAATCATAAGAAACTTTCTAAGACGATGTCTGAGGATTTAATCTCGAGAAACTGTCAAATAATAATGATTAATCTTCTAAAATAATTCTTGTAAAAATGGCTTTCTGAACCATTTGATTTGTCCCACGTACAGCACTTGTCTGGTTTGTTGAATTTTACTTTTATGCTGATTAACCACAACGGCAGTGCTCATTATGACACTTGGGGATATAATCTTTCTAGGAAATATTGTCTATAGAAGAGTTTAGATGATACTTGCTTTTTAGATCTTTCCATATAATGCATATTATATGCGCAGTGCAGCTTTATATATTATTATAATTGTTAACAATATTAATAATATAGATCAGTGGAAAATGGTGGTTCTAGGATTTCCTTAGGGGAACACAGACACACACACACACACACTTGAAGTCAGAATTATTTGCCCCCCTTTGAATTTTCTTTTTTAAATATTTCCAAAATGATTTTAAGGTCAATATTATTAGCCTCTTTAAGCTAATTTTTTTTCCGATAGTCATCATTATACAATAACTTGTCTAATTACCCTAACCTGCCTAGTTAAACTAATTAACCTAGTTAAGCCTTTAAATGTCACTTTAATCACTGTCATCATGGCAAATCACTGTCATCATGGCAAAGATAAAATAAATCAGTTATTAGAGATGAGTTATTAAAACTATTATGATTGAAATGTGTTGAAGAAATATTTCAGTTAAACAGAAATTGGGGGGGGGGGGGGATAAACAGGGTGGCTAATAATTCAGGGAGGCTAATGATTCTGACTTCAACTGTACATATACATATATATTAGTATATTATATACTTTAGGTTGATATTTTTCAATCTCATTTTCAGTTGATGATTGATTAACCCGCTTATAAAGACATAAAAAATTATTAATCCAATCAAACATGAAGAATACAGTGACAGACATTTAGATGGGTGTTTATCGCCACCTATTGGAGCAACAATTTAATACCTACAATCTTCGTTTTGCTCTACTCACTGCATATATCCATTACATAATTCCACTTCAGAGGCATACAAATACCAGTTTCTATACAACATGCCCACATCTTAGAGGTCACATATATAGTGGAATAACAGACTAATGGCAATATATTTACTGTAAGCCGATGTACTATATGCACTTCATGCATGTACAGCCTATTTTATTAACTACTGTCCATCCAATTTATTCTGACTTATGTTCTTCATAGAAAATGAGCCAAGGCCAATGAGTCTGAGAAAAAAATAAAGATTTTTTTTATCAATTAAGACGTTTGGCTTGAGTTCAGTTTAAATGTAGGTGCTAAACTTTATCAAATCGTTCAAATATGTGACAGCTGGAGATATCAAATATTATATTAGAATACCTATTATTTAATTTTTTTCAACACAGACATTTAAAAAAAATACAAGACAGCACATCTGTAAATAGTACACACACACACACACACACACACACACACACACACACACACACATTTGAAGTCAGAATTATTAGTCCTGACTCCTGATTTAGCCCCGTGTATAGTTTTCCCTAATTACTGTTTAATGGAGAGATCTTTTCAACACATGGCATAACTCTCTCTTTCTCTGCCCAGTTGTACTTTAATAAAGTTTGTTACAAGAATATATCTCATTATTTTGATATGTCATTATATGACTTCATATAATTGTCATGACAGTCATAATAGTCATTATTATGAGATTATTACAATAAATATCTCATTACTAAAAGTCATCCCCTATTATTACTGAGAAAGCAAGTCTATTATAGTTTCACATTATGATAAGATATATATATATATATGTTTTTTATTTAATGGGTAAACTCCATCCCGTCCAATCCCGGCTAACTTCCGGAAAGGGAGAGTAACCAATAGCGTTAGAGATAACAAGTAAACCAAGTCCCGCCCCAAGACTGACAAAACTCCAAAATGTTTCGCGCGAGCAGAGAAGAGCCAGCGAGCGAGCAGAAAAACTGATCGCGCGCGCGCGCTGTGAGGGATAACCTCGCTCGCTCTCGTGCGCACAGATGATGATGTGCGCGCGCGAGGGTTTCTGACGAGCTCACGAGCGCCCGTTTCCTCGCGGTGGATCAGTTCAGCGCGCGCGTGAACAGCCCCTGCGCGCGCGCGAGCAGTAGTTTTCTCGCGTGTAGGCCTGTAATCTGCTCGCGGTTCACTTCTCCTCGCGCGTAAACGTCACCGCTGCGCTCGATTATTATTGGCATTGATTTGCCGCCATACATTCAGCCAATCTTCGGGTCTGGTGGGAGCACTTTTAGCTTAGCATAAATCATTGAATCAGATTAGACCATTAGCATCTTGCTCAAAAATGTGTAAACAGTTTCAATAATTGCCCTATTTGAAGCTTGACTCTTCTGTCGTTACATCGTGTATTAAGACCAATGGAATATTAAAAGTTGCTATTTTCTAGGTGGAGTATAGTCAAAGTCCCTTTAAGGCAAGTTATTTCACTCGGCGGCCATCTTTGAAACGCCTCTCGGGCAGTATGCTTAGGCATTCTGTCTGAACGGGGAAACATCAAATTCTTCAAAATTGCTTGCAAAGCTTACCATTGGCAAGCACAATTACACAAAATTAAACAACAACTGTCTCTTTAGTTTAATTTCTAAACGTCCAAATCACACAAAATCAGCAGAAACTCACGTCTGGTCCGAGCCCCTCCCCCGGAGTATCGTCAGTCTATAGCGATCGATGATTGGCTCCTGTACTAGAAGGCGGGCTTTATTCACCTTATAGCGATTGATGATTGGCTCCCGTACTAGTAGGCGGGGCTTTATTCACCATATTGACCGTTACATTTTTCCCCATTCAAAAAGTTACAAGTGACACTGTCACGATCTACAGCCAGAGATCGCTGGTAAACACACACACATTCACTATGGACTACAAATCCGCCACCTAATGGACTACAATTCCATACATGCACTCCGCTCACACACACATGTTCCTGATCCTTGCACACACACCACCGGAGGATTGTCAAAGACTGATTACACACAGTATATAAACAGCACACACACTCCCTCCAGTTGCCGAGTCTTGTTATCTGTTACAGTGACATTTCAAAGCGTTTCCTTTGTTTTGTTTTTGCCGTGCTTTTGATCCTCGCCTTGATTGTCTGTTTCTCCCTGTCTGCTGCCAGCCTTGTGACTATCTGCCTGTTATATTGACTACGACTCTGGATTGCCCTCATACATCTGTTTGCTCCTGTGTTGATCATTGCTTGCCTGACCATCCCTATATTAAACCTGCATGTGGATCCGCACCTTTGTTGTCAATGTCACTTCCTTGGTTACAGACACACCTTGTGTATTCTATAGTCTTTGGTATAGTTCCTTGCCATATCGGCCTAGAAAACAGCAACTTTTTCTGTGTGGTCTTAGTACACTGTGAGCCAGAAATTGTCTGAATGGATTCAAAATGGTAAAACACCATGTAAAAACTGTTTAATTCTAGGGCTGTTGTTTAATGAGCCTATCACCCCCCAAAAAAACAAAAAAAAATTGGAGTGGTTCTTTAAGGGCAACCATTTAGTTCTTTTTTTTTTTATTAAGTGAATGGGAAACTAAATAGACAAGTGGTGAATGTCTGTACAGGTCTGGTCAGACAGTGTGTGGTGGTGGAAAAACTCAAACTGGCCTTCTTAAAACATCTCTTAAAACAAGCCATTCATTAGACAGGAAGGAGCTAGGAGTGGATATTTCTGACAGTCTCTGTTAGTCTGTGTGTGTGAATGTCTAGAAGGGTGGGAGCCTCTCATGATGTCATTTCTCAATGTCTTCCAGCTGAGTCCTGTGACGTCACCAGAAATTTGGGTTTTGGCTGAAATGTGGTGTAGGATCTGGAGTCTGCAGAACCCAGCAGATGATATCAATGACATATTAAACATGGGTCTGTAAACCTAAACCACAACACCCACACACCCTCCACCTGTCACTCCTGACTTACCCATGGCCTTTGTGTTGAACCTAAACTATCCAAGGCCTAAAATTAAAGCCAACACCTGTCCCAAACAGACCGTCTAAACTCAACCTTAATCCTGAACTTTGACCCTGACTCATGCATACCCTTAATACCTCATATTGGATATGATATCTCATGGCTAAAGCTAGAGCAACACAACATTACAATTATCCATTAAATCCATCCAGCTGGGGAAAATTTCACTGCCATCAAAGTTGATTGCCCACACAATTGAGCCGCCGCAACACTTTATTCCATAGTATTCCCTATACATGCTGGGAAGAAACACATGTGGACGAGCAAGAGGAGCCAGATGCCACAGGATGTTGTGTGTCCCAAGAGAGAAACTTAATGTCTTCCCATCACAATTTATTCTGACATTCAAATACGTTGCCTCAACAACACCAGTCTTTTTTTTTAACTGAAGCATCTGTTTATTAATAAGCTGCAACTGCAGTACAATAAAATAATAATAAAAAAATAATAATAAAATAAAACTAGTACCAATGCTAATGCAAGCTCAGTATTACATTATAAAACAAGTGTACAGGCCTGGAGTGGTAGAGCTGGGCAATGCGATTAAGCTAAGCAACGATTGTCCTGCACATCTTATTAGTGACGCACGGTTCTGCGATCAGTAGTAAATCTCAGACGAAATCCTAAGAATGGTCTCAGATGGAAACTACTAAGCAAAAACACAGAAAATTGCCATAAAACTGAAAATTAAACTAGTTTAACTGATTCAAAACAAACAACTATGATATGGTTTTAGAATAAAATCAATAAATTAACGATGGTATGGCAGTGTTTCCTCTAGGATTTTTTCCAGCTGTGGCGGCGGCCTTTTGATCTACCAACTACCTTTGGCGTTATTTCAATGACAAAAGTGACGCAGTACTACAAGTCGAGATCGGATTTGTGTAATACGAGCATGCAGATCTTTTGCTTGCGCTAGGATTTCCTCTGTTCATGCACAAAACTTCTTGCACGCCCTCAAATAAATGCTGCTCAAGTGCAATTTAGAGCGTTTACGTACTGAATTTGTCTCCAACCTAAATTAGATTTGCTAGGAATATTTATGAACGTCTCCAATAGACCTACATAGCGGCATTAATGTGTCCTGAGGTAAAGTGAAACGGCTATAAACTCCAGCAAGATAAAGTCTTTGTTTGTTGTATGCAGAGCCATAGACCTTTATCTATAAATAAAGTATAATTATGGAAACTGTGTTCATCCTAACTGAAAGCTATACGTCGTGTTTGCTGGCCTCACGCATCTGTCAGTCAGTCAGTCAGCATGTCACCTTAAAAAGTTAAACAAATGACGCACAGCACTTCTACAGTTACAAAAAAGTTTGCGCTGTTATAATTCACTTACCTTTTAATACGTTTTGGTGCGATTATAACCCGCTATTTTAAAAAAAAAACGACAATGTTTTGAATGAGAAGCTGTAATGTAGCCGTGGCGGGATGAATTTTGGCATGGTGCCCCGCCATGGTAGAATGAATGTAGCGGAAACCTTGTATGGTTTCAGATGTAGCGCAAACTCTTGGTTCAATTAGGAGCTACGAAAACCACCAATTATTTCAATTTTATCATCCTCAAATTAAATCATTTTCAATTTTGGATGCAACACGCATAGCTTCTCAGTGAACTAAGTTTTATTGCATGTGTCCACTTTTGTGTCCTTAAACACATTTTTAATTGTTTTAAATAGATAAAGATTTAAATGATAAAATCTTGGATGTGTTTTTTTAGCTTGCTTACTGTACACCTGGACACGTCGCAGCTTATAGATGTTGTTTTTTTTTTCTTGTAATTCAGAAATGCTGAGGAGGCAAATGTCCGCAATAGAAAGTAAATAGAGAGGTTTAGGATTGTTACCCCAAGTCAAGTGTTCATGTCTTACGGATCTCTATGTGGTGGTGATTTACTAGAACCGGCTTGACCAACAAAAAGCACATTAAAATTGCCTTCGATTAATCACATCAGCTGTGTAGCTTGTGAATAAATTATCACCGTGTTAAATATTGTATAAATATATATTGGCCACTCATAACCCTGAACCAAAACTGTACAACGCAACAAGTCGGGATATGAAGATTGAAAAGGTATGACAAGCATTCAGCCTCCTTAATCAAATAGAAATAAACAGGTTTAAATAGGGCTGTTGAGATATTTAGGGGTGACGTGGTGGTGCAGTGGGTAGCACGTTCGCCTCACAGCAAGAAGGTCGCTGGTTCGAGCCTCGGCTGGGTCAGTTGGCATTTCTGTGTGCATATTCTCCCCGCGTTCGCATGGGTTTCCTCCGGGTGCTCCGGTTTCACCCACAGTCCAAAGACATGTGGTACAGGTGAATTGGGTATGCTAAAATTGACCGTAGTGTATATGTGTAGGTGAGTGTGTATGGATGTTTTCCAGTGATGGGTTGCAGCTGGAAGGGCATCCGCTGTGTAAAACATGTGCTGGATAAGTTGGTGGTTCATTCCGTTGTGGCGACCCCCGATTAATAAAGGGACTAAACTGAAAAGAAAATGAATGAATGAGATATTCATGCTAATAATCTATTGCAGTATCTACAGATATATTGAAGAAAAGGCGGGATGGTGGCTCAGTGGTTAGCACTGTTGCCTCACAGCAAGAAGGTCGCTAGTTTGAGTCCCGGATGGGTTAGTTGGCATTTCTGTGTGGAGTTTGCATGTTCTCTCTGTGTTCACCTGGGTTTCCTCCGGGTGCTCCGGTTTCCCCCACAATTCAAAGACATGCGCTATAGGTGAATTGAATGGTGTATGAGTGTGTGAGTGAGAATGAGAGTATGTATGGGTGTTTCTCAGTACTGGGTTGCAGTTGGAAGGGCATCCGCTGCATAAAGCATATGCCGGAATAGTTGGTGGTTCATTCTGCTATGGCGACCTCTGATAAATCAGAGACTAAGCCGTAGGAAAATGAATGAATAATTTTTTTTCAACTTTGTTTTTATTGATTTTAATTATATTACAGAACCCAGCAAACAGTACAGAATATTAACTGTATTTATATCTGAATATTTCAGAATGTACTTTCCCACCCCAACATTTGGTAAACAAAAATGACATTTAAAATAAGTTATAAAATAGAATAAAATACAATACTATAAAAATACATATACACTAATACAAAAAAAACATTATTACATAAAATTTTACATTACCGTCATCTTTCCAAAGACAACCAATTTTTATCTATCCATTTATAAAGCGACTTAAAGGAGACCACGCTGTTTTAAAAGTCTCTGCTTTACCTCCTATTACGTATGTTAATTTTTCAAGAGCAAGCTTATCAGACATTTCATTTATCCATTGTGCAACAACAGTTCTTTGAGTATTGTTCCATACCAAAGCTGTAACACGTTTAGCTTGTATAAAGCTGAAATCTGAACGTTTCTTTCTGTTTGCATGTACTGACACATTTTCAGGATATATACAGTTGAAGTCAGAATTATTAGCCCCCCTGTTTTTTTCCCCTAATTTCTGTTTAACGGAGAAAAGATTTTTTCAACACATTTCTAAACATAATAGTTATAATAACTCATTTCTATTAATAATAATTTATTTTATCTTTACCGTGATGACAGTAAATAATATTTGACTAGATATTTTTCAAGACACTAGATATTTTTCTATACAGCTTAAAATGGCATTTAAAGGCTTAACTAGGTTAGTTAGGTTAACTAGGCAGGTTAGGGTAATTAGGCAAGTTATTGTATAATGATGGTTTGTTCTGTAGACAATCAAAAAAATATATAGCTTAAAGGGGCTAATAATTTTGACCTTAAAATGGTGTTTAAAAAATTTAAAACTGCTTTCGAAATAAAACAAATAAGACTTTCTCCAGAAGAAAAAATATTATCAGACATACTGCGAAAATTTCCTTGCTCTGTTAAACATAATTTGGGAAATATTAAAAAAAGAAAAACTTTTTTTAAAGGGGGGCTAATAATTCTGACTTCAACTGTATGTAATAAACAAACATTTTCTCCAGCCATTTCACAGACCACACCAAGCACCTCCTTCCAAAACAACTGCATCTCTCCACACTGCACATACAGTGAATTTACAATTCATCTTTACATTTTGTGCAATAGTCTGAAATATTAGCGTTAATCTGATGCAATTTTACAGGTGTAAGTCCTCATCATCCGAATGAATGAGTATTGAAGAAAAATATAATGTTATCAATCATCGATGTTGTCAATATAATGTTATTTTGGGCATGAAACAACACCTTGCACGCAAAGGGAACAATAATTCTTGACTGAGTATACTTAAATGCTAACCATTTTTACCTTTAACTATGTCAAACGACAACAGTCCATGAGAATAAAAGCATAATACTCAATTACTTGCATTACAGTGTCAACCCTGTGGCCGAATTGGTGTGGCTTCCCATCACAAAATGAGCCAGAAATAATAAAACCATCCCATTATAAATATCTCTATCATACAGATTAAGTTTAAGCATTAATCATCTCAGTACTACTACATTCAATGCTATGGAAAAACAACAGTCAAGACAGAAATAAAGAGTTCCAATCTGAGATTTCTGGAAAAGGAAAGTACAACATACCATGATACCATAAAGTTCCAAGAACAACAAATTTGATGTTTATTTATAAGTTAGATAATATCTGCTTGCACCATTTGTCATTCCAAGAGGAACAAAGAGATGAGAGATGTTTTTAATTCAAATAAATAGCCTTAGTTCCTATTTATGAATAGCTATCTCCCAGTAAAGACTGCCATTAAGCTGAGAGGAAGCCCACACAAATGTTGCTCATGTAAATGTGTCCGTCGAGTCCTTTATGTCTCCCATTTCACAAGCGTCTGTGCCATTAACTGAGTAATGAGCATGGATGCTTTCGCCGTTCCCCTTGGCTACTCCTCAATCATCTTCTGTGAACAATCACACTTGTTGTCTAGGTCTGAAATGGACTTACCAACAGACATTTACTTTAAAAATTCATCACAGTGACTGACAGTTCCCTGAGTTGACCATACAGTATGTGGCAGATCTGAACGTTTGCTAAATATCAGTTCATACGAGGCAGACATTAGAGGCTGAAGCAGAATCCCATTCTTCATCCTGACATGCCAACAACTATGTGTTCTTCTCATATTGTCTGGCCATCTTTCACTTTAAAGTCAAACATGTGGGAAAGGGACAGACGTTTTTTTTAATGCCGCCGACCTGGAATAAAAGCAAACAGGGAAGAAAATGTAGCCGTTTGTAAAAATAGTGACTAAATTATACCATGCTCCCCAAAAAGGTCCGGTTTGGACTGGCCAGAGGAATGCGAGGAGAGGGTAGAGACACAATTATACACAAATTCTTGCATCCTGTGCTGTAGTGAAGAGTTTCAAAACTATATGCGTTATTTATGAACACAAGCAATATGTTAAGTGTATGTGCTGTTTATGGGATGAAATAGTGTTGTGCTCAGCACTTTCATGCAGCAGCTCTTTAATTAGGAGCTCAAGAAAATAAGTCTTGAGTGGGATCTCGAAAGTTATGTTCACACATCAGCAGAACAAGAATGTCTGCGCTGCTCAGAGTGCCAGATAGGCCATGAAATGCTAATAAAATCTTCACAAATGAGACAGAAAGGGTAAGCATTGCTGTGTTGTCAGATTTCATCTTGTTAAAGTGAGCTACTATGTTCTTGTTCAGCATCATGATGCCATGCAACAGTGAAGCCACTGAAATTCATCAAATTACCCTTCAGAACTGGTGTTTTTAATAAATCAGTCAGTAGGGATCGTAAAAACCTCAAAACAAAAACAATGCACTTCTGTTACTTATGAATGAGAAAAGTGCATCAAGCAATATCACAGGATAAATCCCACTTTCAAATCAAAATCACATATCACTGCAGCTGCCGATTGGAGATCCAGCTGCTATAACAAAGTCAAGTATTCTAAAACTTGTGCTTGGAACAGCACATGCCCATTGAATCTGTCAAAAAAGAAGCTATTTATAGCAAACCAACAGTAAGAAATGTGTAGGGAAGGTGCTGAGATTCTACTGAGATTTTAGGATTGTTCCATTCATATACATGGTATTTGATGCCCAACATTGCTGCCCTGAGGTGCTGCAAATATGGCCAGAGAGAGCAAAGAGACTTTCCTTTAAAGGAATTGAATCACATATGGACCATGTTTTTTTTGTGATGCAGAAAATATGGATGGAATTCTGCAATCCAGTCATAAAGAATATTTGAATAATGTTAATATAAATATTATTTGTATGATGTGGAATGTCATGTAATTTGGCAAATTTAGGATGAATAAATCAAAGTAAACTCTTGATAAATTTCTCCAGTTAAAAAGTTTCAGGATTTAAAATGAACTAGAAACTTTAGTTTTTTTATTTATTAATAAATAAAGCCATTAAAAATAAGTCCAGAAAGTTTAAAGTAAATACATGTAACTTACTTTAGGAAAATATAAGTCATTGATTAATTCATGAGATGTATTAGTAACTGTGTGAATGAATAGTACTGATTTCCGTCACACATTGAGTGTCTTTAGTGTTGGATGCAGCACCTTCAGAAGAATCTGCTGAAGTGCAGATTGATGTAATCAAAAAGGATCCAAGCCATACTGGTGAAAGTAAAACTTGTGTAGGCTTTTAAAGTTATTTATATCTTCTTAAAGCAAATTTTGTCATTGTTTGGAGAGTACTACCCTGCTGAAAAAAAAACTGCTTAATCCAGCCTAGGCTGGTTGGCTGGTTTTAGCTGGTCGACCAGCCTGGTTTTAGAGGGGTTTTGGCCATTTCCAGGCTGGTTTCCAGCCATTTCCAGCCTGGTCTTAGCTGGTCTGGCTGAAAAATGACCAGCTAAAACCAGCTTGAGCAGCCTGGTTTAAGATGGACATAGCTGGTTTTGGCTGGGCTCCCAGCCTGGCTAGGCTGGTCAAGCTGGTTTTAACCAGGTGGGAAATGGCTGGAAACCAGCCTGGTGATAACCAAAACCCCTCTAAAACCAGGCTGGTTGACAAGCTAAAACCAGCTAAAAAGCTTAGGCTATTTTAAGCTGTTCATTCATTCATTCATTTTCTTGTCGGCTTTGTCCCTTGCGGGGTCGCCACAGCGGAATGAACCGCCAACTTATCCAGCACGATTTTACGCAGCGGATGCCCTTCCAGCCGCAACCTATCTCTGGGAACTTCCACACACACATTCACACTCATACACTATGGACAATTTAGCTTACCCAATTCACCTGTACTGCATGTCTTTGGACTGTGGGGGAAATAGGAGCACCCGGAGGAAACCCACGCAAACCCAGGGAGAACATGCAAACTCCACACAAAAACGCCAACTGACCCAGCCCAGCCGAGGTTCGAACCTACAACCCAGCGACGTTCTTGCTGTGAGGCAACAGCACTACCTACTGCGCCACTGGGTTGCCGTTTTAAGCTGTTTTTATAGAATATTCACACCAATAGCACTCATGGGCACGTTAGGTATGATTCAAAATAAACCAGAGCCATTATTTTGATTAATACTGAAATGTACATATTGCATAATGAAACATACAGTACATACATTCACAATGAACTTTATGTAATCAATTATTTACATAAATTATTACACAGCGGTCTGGAAAGCTCGCTTCCTATTAGTCAGTCTCGGCATTCCAAGGTATGTTGTCCTGAGATAACAACGGCTAAATAACACAAGCTCATCAGGGAACTTCTAATCACCCTACCATCACTGAAAATGTTTACCTCTTTATACTTACTTCCATTGATTTGTATATGCTTGTCTGTCACGCCGCTATTTTTGACTGTTAGGCGCATCAATAACACCTAGGTTAGTAGTATCATTCAACCGTATTCATTTCTGTTAGCTTTGTGGTTTTGACTGTATGGCGCCATCTTGTGACTGAATAATGCGGAGGTTAGTAAATTCTCCATCAGCTTCACTTAGCAGGTTTCATTTCTATCAGCTTTGCGTTTAATTAAAGAATTAATCAACTATTACAGCTCAGAACAATGTTTTGTGTGTCATTTTTTTAAATTTTGTGGCAAGTAGCCGTGTAACAAGCAGGATAAAGTACATCCAGGACAGTTGTTTTTGCAGAATTAAGCAATAATTCAGTCTTCGCTTCGGGCTGCTGATAAGCCTGTCAGGTTTTATATAACCACTTGTAAAATTGAAAGGCAAGTGTACTGTATGTTTGTTTTATTTATTTATTTATTTATTTATTTATTTATTTATTTATTTATTTATGTACAAGCTGTCTATCAGGTAAAGCAAAACTTGCTGACTTTCCCGGTTGACTGCTTACTTGCTGGACAACTATTTTTAACCATCACCAAAGAAGAGGACTGACACTGATGACCAACAGTATTCATACAGACATTCGGTCCACTATTGTCAACACATGACAAACTGACTATCACTTCTATATGCTTGTCAATCCCAAATAGTGTGTGAAAAAAGACAATGATCAAAAACATCACATCTGATGCCTCACAAAAAAACACACAAACATTATCTGACACCAGGATGATCCTCTCCCACGGCCACAGCCAAACCCATGAGTGGACAATCCAATGCTCACAGTACTTTTCAGTCTGAAGACACACTGTGACTTGAGGAATGGTACGGCCTAGACATAACAACCACTTCTGCTGCTAATTACACAGCATATACTCCTCAATGAGGAACGCAGACAGCTATTTCTACCACTCAAAATGTCAGTCTTAAAGTCACATGTACAAGTTAGTTGTAGACATTAAGAGAGAGAGAAAGAAAGTGAGAGAAGCAGCTGATGCTAAAAGCAGGATGAAATACTTCTTCTTCACTTGTCCAACTGAATTTAAAACATTGAATCATAATAAAATGTGTCCAAAATATGTTGAAAAGAGTCTCTTATTATCATCCTTTGTATTCATATGCATTCATCCAGTTTCTAACTGATTCTGATTATCTATAATTATACAAAAATCATATACAAATATACACAAATGTTTATCACATTGTTCTTTGTATTTTATATTGCATATGTCTTGTATATATTTTATACAGTCATTAATGTCAGATCTAGAGAATTGATAAAAACTTTAAGGCAGTCTCTTAATTATTTTTTTAGAGCCATATCATGTATTTATTATAAGCAGGGCTGGGCAAAAATACATTAAAATGTATTTTAAAATAAAATACCCAATACCTTAAATTTAGGTGTATCAAAATAAACTACAAAAAACAGCAATCACAATGTGTATCAAAATAAAATTCAGTATTTTGTATTTTTAAAATACTACAAAGTGCTTTTACCAAGGAGCATGACATTTCTTTGCAAATCTAGACTTAGTGAAGTAAACAATGTTTGATAGCAAATGTGGCCAGTAAAATTGATATCATCTCTGTACATTGATTATTGAACCTCTTAATATTTTAAAAGGGTGTTAAATAAAGAGTTAATTTACATTTTTTGTTCACAGAATTATTAAGAAATAATTTTTTTTGCTATGTATTAGGAGTTTTTGATTATTAAATATATGTGTTTTATACAGTTATTAGCCCCCCTTTGAATTTTTTTTTCTTTTTTAAATATTTCCCCGAATAATGCTTAACAGAGCAAGAAAATTTTCACAGTATGTCTGAAAATATTTTTTCTTCTGGAGAAAGTCTTATTTGTTTTATTTTGGCTAGAATAAATGCAGTTTTTAATTTAAAATAAAAATAAAAATTATTAGCCCCTTTAAGCTATATATTTTTTTGATAGTCTACAGAACAAACCATCGTTATACAATAACTTGCCTAATTACCCTAACCTGCCTAGTTAACCTAATTAACCTAGTTAAGTTTTTAAATGTCACTTTAAGCAGTATAGAAGTGAAATATAGAAATATTAAGGCATTTTTATCAGCCCTATCAAATACAAATTACAAAATACTATTTTGCATCTGAAAATACGTATTTGAAATACATGTATCATAAATACTGCCCATCCCTGATTATAAGACATTATAAGACTCTTTCTGCAATATGATCACTTGAACAAAATATTACTGATTTATGTGTTTTTTTCCGATGATGATTCCACTAGAATTATGCTGTATTAGTCATTTAGATGATTCAGAATGATTTAAGACTTCCTTCAAATGTACAAAAATAAAATAAAATAAAATTTACTTCTACACTTTTTAAAACCTTTTTTCTGTTGTCTGCCATCCAGTAAAAACTTCCTTTAAGACTTTCTTTTAGTCTAACAAGTTCATAAAACAATACTCCTTAATATTTACAAATTAGGCATCAATACACTTCTTTTTTCTTTATTAAAACAATGAATAACCATCTAAATCTACAACTAGACATAAGAGACATTATGAACTGAATGTCAGCTTTTAATAAGAGAGCAGCAGATGCCTCTCAACACTGCAGCATTACTGTAATAATAATGTAATGTAATGTGTATTTATATAGCACATTTATTGTGTATGGCCATACACCCAAAGCGCTTCACAATCATGAAGGGGGTCTCTCCACACCACCACCAGTGTGCAGCATCCACTTGGATGATGCGACAGCAGCCACAGGACAACGGCGCCAGTGCGCTCACCACACACCAGCTATTGGTAGAGTGAAGAGACAGTGATAGAGCCAATTCGGTGGATGGGGATGATTAGGAGGCCATGATGGGTAAGGGCCAATTGAGGGACTTTGGCCAGGACACCGGGGTTACACCCCTACTCTTTACGAGAAGTGCCATGGGATTTTTAGTGACCACAGAGAGTCAGGACCTCGGTTTAACATCTCATCCGAAAGACGGCGCCCATCGACAGTGTAGTGTCCCCTTCACTTTTACTGGGGAATTAGGACTCACACAGACCACAGGTTGAGCGCCCCCTGCTGGCCTCTCTAGCACCACTTCCAACAGCAACCTAGTTTTCCCATGTGGTCTCCCATCCAGGTACTGACCAGGCTCAGCCCAGCTTAGCTTAGCTTAGCTTTACAGTGATAAAACACATCACTAACACATTAGCCAGAAAGGGAATTTCCCCTGGAACTGTGAGGCATGTGTTTATGTCTGATTTGTACGACTTTTAAGACTCATTTGTCGAGTTAAGGCTGAAAAGTTAAAAGCAAGTTTGCATGGTTTGAGTTCGAGCCATAAATGGGACAAGAAATAAAACAACTGAGAGAACATCATAAGAAAACATTAAAAGAGCGCAGAAATAGGAAAGAGTGCTTCATCAACATCTGCTGCTGGCCCTTTCAGAGGATGTTTTATTAAAAGCAAACAGTTTCACTCAGAAACTGCTACAAACAAATAAAATCAAGTGTCATTCTGTATTAAATATTAAACTATAAAGTGTAATAACTAAATAAAATATAATAGAAAGATCTAGATTCAGTGTTGTTAAAATTATAAACACAAAAATTCATGATAACTTGGAAT
This sequence comes from Danio kyathit, assembly GCA_903798195.1. Classification (NCBI taxonomy): domain Eukaryota; kingdom Metazoa; phylum Chordata; class Actinopteri; order Cypriniformes; family Danionidae; genus Danio; species Danio kyathit. Next base: position 503,065 of record CAIGQS010000019.1, read on the forward strand.
TATTATCCAATTTGTATTGATACATTTTTTTTTTTGTTTAAATTAATTAAATAAATAAAAAAGAAAGGACAAATAAAACAGCTGCTAGTGGGGAGTAAAATCCCAAAAAGCCCATGTGTTTACTGTATATCATTCATGTAAACATGCTCAGATTCATGAATGCTAAATAAAGTAATCAGGGTCATTTGAATATTTATGTGTTACAGTTTCAAATCAGATCAAATTGAAGATCAGATCAAACATTTTAACACTGGACAAATATACTGTCTTCCACTGCTATCATACATCTACCATTTCTTTTTTAAAGCAGGCAAAATTTCTATTTTGACTCCTAAATAGGAGCACTCATATTAATCAAGCAGTAAAAATGCTCATTCCCAAAACAAGTCAGATGCAAGTTTATTTCAATATTACATCACATCAATTTTTACATCTATAAATCAAACAGATTACAGGAGATTTAATGCACCCTACTCAAACCAACTAAAATTTCAGTCAGTTTGAGCATTTTAATTTAAATTGGACTTTTTAACTGATCATAATCAGATTACAATGCTCTATAATAAATGCGCCTTTCATTGTCTGCACAATTATGCATGCTTCTTTATATAGAAAGAAACACATTATCCATTTATGGTATAAGGAAGTATGTTTCTGCATTATAATTGGGATATAAAACTAACAATATAATTGTATATATTTATACAACAGTTCTGACTGGTTCTCAAATCTGATTGGCTGATCGATGTGTGATATTCTACCATAACAGCACTCGTACAGCCTCTTCACCCTTGTGTATTGATTCGCCCACATAGAGTGACCGTAGATCATTAAACTCACTACAGTTTGACAAATATTGCTGCTGTTGGACAACAATGTACTTTTGAGGCTTTTCAGGCGAGAATATAGTTGTTTAGACTGCAACTATGCCGTTCATTTATAAGGATAGTGCCTATTTGAAATATGTATCATTTCGGAGATACAGCGTGTTGGCATCCATCAGCCTGTCATTGAGCAGGGCAAAGACGGTTGACGTTTGAAACCACATAATAAGCCCTTAGAGGAAAAAAACTCAGCGTAATTTCTAACTACAGCTGATTAAATCATTATTAAGCTGGTAAGTGACTTCCTAAGTCGATCTCTCTCTTTTTTATGTTGTAGTGCTGTATTTACATCATAGTAATCCGGTAGTGTTTTCATTGCTTTGGCTTTTCCGGGATTAATTATTGTGATATCCTGATTGCAACAGAGAAATACTGGGAAATCTCTGTAGACTGATGACATTTCATGCCGTTCAGACTTATAATCTTGAAATGTCAGCAAAATCACCTGTTTTGTCAACACTTTAGACATTGCGCTAGAGAATCATTTAAATACTAGCTCTAAAGTGACGTTAGTGTACGAGCAACGGTTTCTGCTGTTCTGACATCAGCTGCAGATGTGAATCAGGGCTCGAAATTAACTTTTTTACTTGGTAGCACCGGTGCTCCCAACTTCAAAAATTTAGGAGCACCAGAAAGAAATTAGGAGCACCCACCAAAAATGAATGAACACCACTGCAAATTGTATATTAAGGCATCTATTGTATTTGAAAACAACATCAATCAGGACTAACAAAAACCAGAAACAACTATCTAACTAATGCTGTGATGACTTATTGATATCTGTGCAATAATTCCAAAATGAATGTCTAATAATTATAAAATATTATTAATAATGACGATGATGTCAATAATACTTACAATGAATAACATTTCTCATTATCATGCTGCCCTGAATGTGCTTAAATGCGAGTTATGTACTGTAAAAGGTCCTGCTGTTATTTTATGAAAAATAAATTTATGGTTTGCATCAAACAAAAATGAAGCATTGCAGTAAGAAATATTTATTTTGCACTATTGTTTTTATATGCACGTCAATTTATTAAATAATATTTCTGCTACAAAACAAACGTAAGATTATAATAAATCATTCAATCCAATGCTGAAAGCAGCAAAGCAGTCATCAGTAAATAGAAAAATAATATACATCTCAAGAAAGAATGGACCAAAGAAAGTAAGAAAATCTCACTTCTACACTCTTTTAAAGTTTTGGTTTCGGTTTGTGTCATTTTAAATGCTCAGTCTAGTTATGCGCTGATTTTCATTTTTCTGTGTTTGTGGAGAAGCAGGCGAGTCAGCCAGCCCAATATATGAGCGGGTCAGAACATGATTCTCGTGATGACCACCGTTCTTTGTTATGAGCCGTAGATTCAGTTTAGACTTAGTAAAGGCGAGCTTCTTTGGCGATGATGTGTACAGTGTTAAATTTTACATTTAGCGGACATTTGCGCTGAACACGCAGTGAAATGCATGCATCGAGATTCGGGCACCTTCTCCGAAAACACTCGATTGATCTCGGCTGGCGCCCTTATAAGCTCCCTGTTATCTGACAGCGGAAAGCCTTGAGTGATTGACAGCTAATATGAACCAATATAGCAGCAGGGAAGTCCGATTCAGTACTTTTTTAGAAAAAAAATCGAAACAAGTCGCACTGCAACCATTATATGCAGTCGCACAAATGCTCCTAAATATATTATGAGGTCGCATAGATTAAATTTCGGGCACATATGCGACCAAAATGGTCGCAATTTCGAGCCCTGTGAATAAATGATGAAAGTAGTTCCTCATATAAAAGGATTTTTAGACTCTCTGTGCTTGATCCTCTTTTTATGTACATCTATTATGCCATTGAACTGTTGTATAAATGCAATATGACACTCGTAGCAGTGTGATGGCTGTATATCGTCACTGGTGGGATGCTAAGGGACGCCTCCAACCAGTGACGATATACAGCGATATCGCACTGCTACAAGTGTGATGTTGCTCAGATATACAGTACATTGTTTCTTTATGTAAATAATGTTGCTATTGCATCCATACTGTACATTTCAGAGATCATGAACTTTCAGAATTTTCAATACCATTGAGATAATAACTTGCATAACTAAATAACAAATAAATAAAAAAATCCTCAAAATAAATTAGAAAAACAAAAATACAACTGTACAAAAATATACAAATTAAACAAACTGTGCTTTAAGCATAGTCTTCACTGAAAGAATTGAACTTGATTTGTTTCTTATTAAAGCTACAGCAGTCCTTGAGTCAAGATTATTTGATTATTAATGATAGTCAGTCGGCAGCAGGAGTACAGCCTGCAAGAGGCACGCAGTTCTGGTCGGTTCCACTTTTCTGTTACACAAGCCTTTTCATTGTTGATTCCTCATTTGTCACAGAACAAACAATTGTTTATGTAAATAATTACCAGTGCCATGTTTTGACACATTATTTGCATGTATTTGACCATTAAGGCAAGCGGCTTGAGCTAAAGGATGTGCATGTTCTGTTGCATCTCTGAGGCTGAACACATGCACAATTTCAATTTCGTGCTTAAAAAACAGCAACCAATGCAATGCTGCAAAAGTCACGTTACATGATATTACTGATTTCCACTTGAAATTGCACTTTGCAGAGCATTGAATGAATGCTGGAAAAGATTATTATAAATATAATACATTTTTTGAATATTTTTTTTTGTAGTCCCCAAACTTCGTTCGCTGTAGGTTTTGCTAAGCTAACTCTGTAAAAGCCAATGTCTCCCTTTGCACTGAACTTTGAGCATCTTAGATTCAGAGATTTATGTTCACACAGCTACATTACACATCAACTAAAATTCAATATATATGTTTTTTAATGGTACCACTGTGAAAGCCTATTGTGAAACTTTCATTTTTAAGTGTGTATTTCTGGTTTGTGTCAACAAAGAGGGAATGGAGCCCTACTTATAGAGCAACAAACAGTTGGGAAACACCGCTTTAGCAGAAATTTAACAGCCTTATAAATAATTCCTGTGAAAGATCTTTTGCAATACAATTACGTGGAGCTGAGTGTTGAGAGTTTTGGAGAATTATGGCACTTCTCTAAGTGACATACCATAGTTGGGAGGAGGAAGTAGTTGGGTTTACTGCACTAATCGTGGGAGCCAATGAACTCACATGACCCTGCTCAATCTGGGGTTTGTTACTTAAGTTGGCAAGGCCAAGAATAAAGCATTTTTATCAAAACAACAGCTCACACATTAAATGCGGTCTAATGGGAATTCCAACGATACACTTGTTCAGTGTTTAACAGCCAATAAACGTCTGACATCACCAACCAAATATATGAAGGTTTTCAGTATAACACAGTATGTTGAGTAATGAAGTCAATCATCTAAATTGGGCCATATATTCTGCTCCATGCACACATGAATGGCTACTTGCTTTCTCTCACTCACACACACACTTTCTCTTCTGACAGACCATTGGGTGGTTCTGGGCTCTATTCACTTGGCAGGAATTAAATGCTGGCTTGACTGTAATTTGTTAACTTCAGTCCCTAAAAAAGCTTCTGCCTGGCAATGAGTGTTACTGCTCTGAATGTGGTGACTGGCGCAACAAAGATCAGGCAGACCTGATCAACAGAGCAGCTGGTAGTTAAAAGAGTTGTATAGAGTGTGAAGCGGTACCGTTTTAAAAAGATACTAGCCATTTACACAATTATAATGGATACACAATCAAAGATAGAGAGAGAGAGAAAAGAAGAGTAACTATGCGTAAAATAGAAAAGATGCAATGCATTTAAATTTGGGCTTTGGAATACATGAGAGAATTTGGACGACCAATGTAAATAAAACCTGTTGTAAAGAATCAATCAATCAATCAATCAATCAATTAATCAACCAACCAACCAACCAACCAACCAACCAACCAATCAATCAATCAATCAATCTAAACTCAATAAGGCTTTTCTAAACATCTTACAGCTCTTAATTCCAGGTAAAGAATGTTTCTCACATGTTACTTAGAAGCAGGGTTAACATCAGTTTTTACCAGGGGATTGAAACCTTTAGGGCTCTATTTTAGTTCTTCAAAATAGCAATGCGCCAACAATGCATCTTAATACACCTCTTTTCTAGACTGGAACACCCATGAGTCCACAAAGTGATGCAAATGGATTTGCTATTTAAACAACGTGGCGCAAAACGGTGAAATTAGTGTTGTGCTGGTCTGAAAATAGCAACACATTGCACAAAACACGTCTTGTGTCTTATTGCGCCGGGTATATGATAGGGCCCTTAGACTCTAAAGTTTAGAGTTGGCGGCCCCCACTGTTAACCCCACAATGCTGTGCTAAATCTGTGTAATCACTGTAAAGCAATGCAGTGTTAATGGAGTCATTGAGGTATTTTCACTGTTTTCCAGTTGTATTTATACTGTTTTAATTGTTGTTTTTGTTGTTAGGTGAAGTACTGTATGTTTTATGACATCTGGAGTTCACTTTCTACACAGAATGACACATTCATACTAAAACACTGATCGTGATTGTGCATCGTGTACCAAGTATTTACAGTCAACATAAACTGTCAAAAGAAACTTAAAAAAAAGTAAAGCATAAGCTACACTTTAAAATCATGGCTTAATTCAGTGATACATTGTTTGAGTTGAATTTACAAAGAGAAATCATTCATTCATTCATTCATTCATTTTATTTCGGCTTAGTTCCTTTATTAATCTGGGGTCGCCTCAGCAGAATGAACCGCCAACTTATCCAGCACGTTTTTACGCAGCGGATGCCCTTCCAGCCACAAACCATCTCTTGGAAACATCCACACACACACTCATTCACACTCATACACTACGGACAATTTAGCCCTACCCAATTCACCTGTACAACATGTCTTTGGACTTGTGGGGGAAACCGGAGCACCCGGAGAAAACCCACACAGGGAGAACATGCAAACTCCACACAGAAATGCCAATTGATCCAGCCGAGGCTCGAACCAGCGACCTTCTTGCTGTGAGGCGACAGCACTACCTACTGCGCCACTGCATCGCCCAAGAGAAATCATGTGCTTCAAAAAGAGTATTGTAAAGTAAATTTCAAATGACTTCAGTAAACCTCAAGTACCAATTACTCAAACAACACATAACTTTTATATACCTTAAGCAAATCTGACCTAATTCCATATATGCAATTTACTTTTAAAAAAAAGAAAGAAAAAACAAAGAAAACTTAAACAGCTTTTTTTTTGTGCAGCTTGACGCTTAGCAACTGACAGCCAATCAGTTGCCTCAAATTCCCGACAGCACTCGAGAAGGGGAAAATGTAAAATGGTAATAAAAAACATGTTAATTTAAGTGGAGCTTTAATTCATTTATTTATGCATTCTAGTCTGAAAAGTTGATTCAGGATGCACTTGATCATAGTTTGCAATATTAAGAGGATTGGACCTGTTCATCCAATCAGCAACAAGGAAATTGCAAATATGTAAATTTGTCAGTGTCTAAGTATGAGCAAAGTGAAGTATGCAGCAAGATAACCTGTTTACCTGTGATTATAAACTACACCAGGCTAAATATTTCAAGTGTGAAAAGTCCTATAAAAATAAACTAAAAATAAAAACCGGACTGCCATACTAAATTAAATTTGATTTTAAAGATGGATATACAGAAAGAGTTATGCAACATGAAGCATCAAAAAGGCAATATAGTAACTTGAAAAATAGAGAAATAGTTTTCATCCTAAATCACATAAATTAGAGAAATTACACATCTCTGCTAAGTGCCATGCTTTCTATGTAACTGAATGAACTTTATATTGTATATATAATAAAATTATAATTTTTGTTGAATTTTTGTTTTATTTTAATAAATTAAAGATTAATATATAAAGTATCTGAAAAGTATAACATTAAAACTGACACTGGAAAAAAATAAAAATAAAGATTTTCTAAATCTAACTCTATCTACTGCATTTAGTTACATTTTTGTGTACTTCATGCACACATGAACAAACTCCCTTTAAACTTAACTCTTTAACTAAACGTTGTAATTTAACAATGTTCACACACACAGATTAGGCTATTAGCACCAAAGATAATCTTGAGAAAAGTTTCACAATGTCACGGTTTCAGGTGCTTTGAGACCCACAACCGAAGTAATCCTTCTGAAAGACTCAGTATGCAAACTATCCAAGACAAATTCAAATAACAGCATAAAGTACGTAACCGCGCTAAAAACAAAACAAAAAAGTCAAATAACTAGTAAGTCAAATACCTTATTTTGGGCTTCAATATTTCCACACTTTGATCTTCTGACCGTATTTATTGTCTTCAGATTTTGTTACTTGAGCTTCAGACTGTATATATTCACACCGGCGTGACTATTAGTGTTCGAGTCCTAGTGTAAACTATTTTGACTAACTCCTGCGGGTCATCCGCCTGTATCAGTCAGCGAGGAGGAGAGGAGAGGAGCGCTGGACTGCTTTACACACGGAGGCGAGCGGGTTTGGGTGGGTTGAGAAAAACCGCAACTTCAGCCAACCGCTCTCTCATGCTGTGATGCGCACTCACTAGTGTGTAGGGGGCTATACTTATTGCGCAACACATTTCTGAAACAATTTCTGACAGGTATACAGTTAGCTACAGGATTTAAAAGTTTTCCATACAACTTCAAACTACAGTGAACTAATTAAACGGCTTTTCATAACGTGGACCTGTTACGTCAACAATCCGACAAACCGTCACCATGATAAACGAGAAGTTCCCGCCAAAATAATGTTTGCTAAAACATTTTCATGTTAATTTATTTCATTTTAATATGGTTTAATTGTATTTACTATTAAAATGGGAAAAACATATCTATAACATAACCAAACTGTTCAAATGTTTAGGCTACAGTTTTTTAGTATTCATAAACAACATTTTTATTGTAATTAATTTATTTATTAAGTAAAACAGTTATAGATTTAAAATTGAGGATCTTTTGTGGGAACAGATCATTATCAATTAGACAGTTTTAACTATGAGGAATGTACAGTAATACCCAAAGGTGCCTGGCTGAAATTCATTAAGATCAAATGCATTTTGCTTGTCAAAACCTATTACTAAAGTAAAATCATATTCTTTGTAGATGAGGGAAAATGTTTTGCAAGCTGATGGAGCGAAAATGGTATGCAATTGATAATGGAATGGGAAAAAAGCTTCAATCATCCCATAATGCACTTAAAAATTAAGTGTTTTAACATAAATGGAACCACAATTGTTTATTTTCAGTGTCAAATTTTAGATTAGCAAAACTTTACATTCAGATTTTTTTAAAGAACTGCAGTAAGAAAGGCTGATGGTTTCATGAACTTTTTATCTCTTTCCACAAGGTTTCACCATGTAACATAGTTCTTCAAAACAATAACATTTCACACCAAGAAAAAAAAAGTTCTCCTGACTGAAAATTATTTTGTGGAAACCCAAATGATTTTTTTGTGGCTTCACTACGAAAAAAAAAACCCTTTTTATTTTGTAGTGATTGTCACTGAAATTTTCTTTGTGGTACCAAAAAATGTAATTCTTTTGTGTAATTTCTCCTTAAGACCCCATGTGGGTTTTTTAAAAGTATTTTTAATTTAAACAAAGTAATATCTAAAATTTAATTAATTTATGTTTTATTCTTCTCGTTGCTACAACATTGATACTCTGTCTTGCTCTCTGATGAGAAATTTAATATATACACTCACCGACCACTTTATTAGGTACACCTTTCCAACTGCGCATTAACGCAAATTTCTAATCAACCAATCACATGGCAGCACCTCAATGCATTTAGGCATGTAGACATGGTCAAGACAATCTGCTGCAGTTCAGGGTTGGTCTGAGTATTTCAGAAACTGTTGATCTACTGGAATTTTCACACACAACCATCTCTAGGGTTTACAGAGAATGGTCCGAAAAAGAGAAAATATCCAGTGAGCGGCAGTTCTGTGGGCGCAAATGCCTTGTTGATGCCAGAGGTCAGAGGAGAATGGCCAGACTGGTTCGAGTTAATAGAAAGGCAACAGTAACTCAAATAACCACTAGTTACATCCAAGGTATGCAGAGGAGCATCTCTGAACACACAACACATCCAACCTTGAGGCAGATGGGCTACAGCAGCAGAAGACCACACCGGGTGCCACTCCTGTCAGCTATGAACAGGAAACTGAGGCTGCAATTGGCACAGGCTCACCAAAATTGGACAATAAAAGACTGGAAAAACGTTGCCTGGTCTAAAGAGTCTCGATTTCTGCAGCGACATTTGGATGGTAAGGTCAGAATTTGGTGTCAACAACACGAAAGCATGGATTCATCCTGCCTTGTATCAATGGTTCAGGCTGGTGGTGGTGGTGTAATGGTGTGGGGGATATTTTCTTGGCACACTTTGGGCCCATTAGTACCAACTGAGCATCGTGTCAACGCCACAGCCTACCTGAGTATTGTTTGCAGACCATGTTCATCCTTTTATGACCACAGTGTACCCATCCACAAAATGTCATGAAAGCATGAATGATCTCAGACTAGTTTCTTGAACATGACAATGAGTTCACTATACTCAAATGGCCTCCACAGTCACCAGGGAGAACGGCAAATTCACATCATGGATGGGCAGCCGACAAATCTCCAGCAACTGCGTGATGCTATCAAGTCAATATGTACCAAAATCAAAAAATGTTCTAGTATCTTGTTGAATCTATGCCACGAAAGATTAAGGCAGTTCTGAAGGCAAATTGGGTCTGACCCGGTACTAGTAAGGTGTACCTAATAAAGTGGCCGATGAGTGTATTGTTACTAACTTGTATTTAACTTCCATGTTTGAGGTTGTGGAGATGCACATAGTTGTGGCTTCATAAGTATAGCGCATTCTAAGGAGACAGTCCAGCAATAAAGAGATGCACTCAGATGCACTTTCTTTCAGGACAGAGGAAGCTGCAGTCAGGATTTAGTTCTGCAAAGGGACATCAGTGATTATGTTAAAATGTACCCTAAATGTATGGTAGAGCAGTATAATCTAATGTGAGGACTACCGCTTTACTTCATCATGATTTATGGACATGCTCATTCAATTCATGTCATTCTGAGCTATAGAAAGCACAGTTTAGCTCATGATGATGCTGTTTCTGGTCTGTTTTCTATTTACCACTGGCAACCTGCACTGTTATTCATTTCAGCATTTAGTTCAATCAACTGCCAGCACCCAATCACTAACAAACAGCAGCTGGAGAATTGGGAACAGAAACTGCTAGACTTTCTGAAGCAGACCAGAAAGAAAAAACACTTTACCTGAAATCCTGACCAATCATCTTCAGCAGTGGTGATTGAGGCTATAAAGACCAAGGTGGCACTGGTCCAGCCAAATAAATAAGACATACAGTTTTGTAGGAAAGAGGAAAAATCCTGCATGGTAAATATGTGAAGTAAAAAGCAATAAAACACTTCCTGTTTCTATTCTACACTCAAAAAAACTGGGTTGTTGAGTCAAATATGGACGAACCCAGCTATTGGGTTCAAAGAGGTAAATTAAATTTAATTGAAAAAAAAAAAATTAACCCAACATTGGGTTATGATAACTCAGCATTTTTTAGATGGTCTAGTATGAACAGTATACAAAAGCTGTCAATCAAATTCAAGCACGTTGCTGCTGTGAAACAGTCTTTAACAGTCTAACAGTTTGGCCTTTGTAGTGTCTGCTCACTATACTGACCCAAATGTTTACACTTCATCCATTCATTTTCTTTTTGGCTTAGTCCCTTTATTAATCAGGGGTCGCCACAGCGGAAAGAACCGCCAACTTATCCAGAATATGTTTTACGCAGCGTATGCCCTTCCAGCTGCAACGCAGTACTGGGAAACACCCATACGCTCTCAATTACACACATACACTAGGGACAATTTAGCTTACCCAATTCAACTATAGTGCATGTTTTTGGACTTGTGGGGGAAACTGGAGCACCCGGAGGAAACCCACACGAACACGGGGAGAACATGCAAACTCCACTCAGAAATGCCAACTGACTCAGCCGGGACTCGAACCAGTGACCTTCTTGCAGTGAGGCGACATCGCTACCCACTGCACCACTGCGCCGCCCCATGTTTACACTTTATGTTTAATATTCTAGGCAGAATGTGTCAAAGCAGCTTTACAGAGTTATTACTTTTCAGAGAATTATTATCATATCACGCTCACACACACACATGGACAACTTTTTTGGTGTGGTCAGTTTGCTTGGTAGCTCAATTTGTACTGTGTTGTAATTGTGATGCTGAGCACTCGGGTTTAAGTCACAGTTCCTCAAAAAAGGAATGTAAAGTCAAGGTAAAGATTTAGTTGCACACCTTTTCTCTTACGTTTGCGTTTGAAAACATTATTGATTGTGTTTAGGGAAGGGTGGTTTACTGGTCTAGGTGATCAGTAGGATAAACAACACCTTCTTGTGGGCTTGTAGGACGTGTATCTGAAACATAAACAAAACATACCCTAAATAACATATTTCAGATTCACATAAATGTGCCCAGTAGTGGATTTGTCATCTAAAACGTGCAATGAAAGGTACCTGGAGCAACAGGCATGCATTTCCAAAGAATCTGGGTTAGTTCATTTAAGAAATGAACTATTTTTTTGCTCATACAATAAAAGTCTGGTTAACAACATTTTTCAGGACTTCTTTTTCCAATATAAATATATGACAGAATTTAAATTTAAACTATACTTTTAATGAATTAATATTAATTATATAGCCTTATTTTTAAGTAATATGGAATAGTATTTTTCATTAGGTTACAGTAAATGTCTTAATGAGTAATTCTTCAAGACATTTACCGTAACCTAAAAGAAAAGAAAAGGGAAAAGAAAAGAAAAAAACCTGAAAAAATACTAAACATATAATTTTTTTAAAAAGACTATTAATATTAATTCATTAAAAGTATAGTTCAAAAAGTATAGACTTTTTGGACAACATGACACTGCCATTTTAGAATGAACATTATGTCATGATTACCTCCCTTGTTCCCAAACCTGTTTGTTTCTGTCTTCTGTTGAACACAAAGGAAAATATACTGAAGAAGGTCAGGGGGGAAAAACAGCTATTGACTTCAATAGTATTTTTTATTCCCACTATGGATATCAATGGCTGCCATGAATGCTTTTTCCAGCATTCTTCAGAGTATCTTGTGTTCAACAGAAAAAAAATAAATCATAAAAGTCTAGAACCACTTAAGTGTGTGGAAATTGTGTGAAAATGTATATTTTTGCGTGAACTATCCCTTTAAAAGTTCACATTTCATGACGTCACATTTTTATTTTCAGTTTTAGAATTTGGCCTGTTCTTGGCAAAAAGTTTTTCTCTCTCAGCCAGAAACTGAAACAGAAAATAGCATCGCTGTTTGTTTGCTTATTAAAGATTTATGTTTTGCATTTATTTGACAGGAGAGCATAATGACAGAAAGTGAGGTTGGAAGAGAGAGAGAGAGAGAGAGAGAGTTGACTTCGTCAGCTCTGACAGCATCACTGTTTTTATTTCATGTATAAATGGTGAGGTTTGGTTTTAGAGTAGGCACTGGGGGTCGTCTGATTTCACCAAGGTTCACTCACTTTAAAATTTCTGGCCTCGCCACTGCTGTGCACATTAATCGTACAGGTGTGATGAGACTGAATGTTTACTGCCTCATTTTATACAATCTGCTTTCTAGTTCGACACCACTATCATTTCTTCCACTAGGTCTATCATATTTCTGTCATTTTCATCTCTGTGTGTGTGTGTGTGTGTGTGTGTGTCTGTGATCTTAGTATTAAATCTGTACAGTATTTGAAGCTGCATGGGCAGAACTGTTGTAGATGGAGGCAGTACAGCAGTGTCCTGAGAAGCGTGTCTGTGCTTATTCCCGTGTAATGAATGCTGTTTGTTTTCTCTTTTCTCACTCATTTCATTCTCTTTTCGCTGTCCATAGTGGAATGCCCTGTTCTCACTGTCCAGTGGGGAGGGTTTATGGGCTGCTGTCCCATTTTTGCTCCTTTAATAACAAACACAGGAAGCTGCTGTCACTGGACAAGGGCAGAATGAGGACAACAAAGATGGACAGAGAGAGTTACACTTGCAAACTGTAACAATAAGTGAATATATACATATATATTTTTATTCTTTAACAGCCATTATACGTCACTATCTGTGGTGTATTTTTTTAAAACACAGTTCATTACACTGTTTTATCACATCATGTAACACGCAGTCAGTATCACTTCATTGCAGTGCTGCATTTCTGCAGATTTAAAATGGGAAACAGTTTCACACAAACTTGTCCTTTGGCCTCCTACATTTGCATTCTTCTATGCATTTGGATGAATGAAAGTTTTGACTGTAGTAAACACATATACCCTGATCAGATGCAGAAGATATAGGAGGACAAAGTTGTTTTTACAGTTTTTTGCCACACAAAAGTGATCTTGGAGCTTTACTAAAGGAGCTTTACTATGATTTACTAAATATTAATGTAAGAAACTAATCCAAAACTAAAACATTATTCATATACAGAATAAAATTGATTAAATCTAGCTAATTCAGCAGGTTGGCGCCTATAAAGATGCAGAAATAATGGTGTTGCCTTGATTACTGCAGTAAAGCAGCATGATGTCAAATCTTGTAGGATTATATTGATTTCATAAGCTACACCGCATCCTGATATTCAGATTTTATTCAGGCAAACTTTAGCATACAATAATAAATTGCATATTAAAATTTATATAAAATTTAATACCTCGCAAAATAGCATTTAAAACTTTTTAATAGTTTTTAAGGGCCTTAAATTTCTCTACATTAATTTATCAACTTTTAATACTTTTTAAGACCCTGCGGACACCCTGATAAAGCGTGAATTGCAACTGTAATTGCCATGATTGTGACTTTGTCTTTTACAAATGTGACTTTGCAATCTTGCAATTGTGACATTGTTTCTTGAAATTCTGACTTTATATCTTGCAAAGCAACATATTTTTTCGATTGCGACTTAATATGTCACTGGTTGACCTCACATTACATCTCTCAAAGAACAAAGTACCTTATTTCCATAGCCAAAAGCAAACTTTTTCTTTATTTACTCATGACGTGTGCCTGTCAGAGGTCCTGGAGGCACATATTACTTACTTACTTACTCCCAGGGCCGTTTTATATTGAAGTAGATATTTAGCCGCACCATGTTGGTGTTTCATAACATCTCATTTTTACGAGGTGGGTCATTAGACCAACGCTCAACCCCCAATCTGGAGGACCAGGACATACACACATACACTACGGACAACTTAGCTTTCCCAATTCACCTATAGTGCATGTCTTTGGACTGTGAGGGAAACCGGAGCACTCGGAGGAACGTGTGACACGGAGAGAACAAGCAAACTCCACACAGAAATGGTAACTGACTCAGCGGGGGCTCGAACCAGCGACCTTCTTGCTGTGAGGCGACAGCGCTAGCCACTGCGCCACGTGCCCACATATTATTGTAATATTAAAACTAATAATTCAAATGTTTATTGAAATGTTTGTAGTAGATTATTACTTATTTAAAGTGCTTTTTTGTTTTGTTTTTGTTATTTACAAAAGTCAGACATTTTGAGTTTCCCTTTTAAATGTCCATATTGTAAATGTGGGACTTTCTGATGACAGTGGGTTTTCTCTAAATAAAAGTAAAAGGCTATTCAGACAGAGAAGGAATCAGAGAGAGATAGATGTTTTTTGCATGTCTGTGAGGATGGTGTGAAGGCCAGCTTTTTGCCTGCATGGCAGAGCCCGCTTTACATGTGAAAACAGCTCCAGGCTGAATAATGAAAGAACAGTGCTTGTCTGCGGGCCAAAGAGGATATGAAGGATAAGACGGATCTCCTCTGGGCCGAAAAAAGCGTATCCTCAGTGCTCTTATTCTGAAGCAAGGAATCTGAGCCAGTCACAGCTTATTGCCATCAAGTTAGTGAGTTCAGTAGACAATCGGTTAGTTTATATCACCATATAGATGGTCTCCTGCAGTGACACTATGAGGCTCAAGATAAATACAGCGTATGTATCATTTATATTACACTTCTGGGGAATGTGAAGAAAGACTTCATATTCTGTTTTATTTAAATATATCCCCCAAAGCCAAAATCACATAGATGTCAAATGAAAACCCAGCAGTAGGAACACGAGCAGCATGAATTTGTTGTTGCGGTGGGCTCTTTCTTAGACAGTAAAGCGCTGTTTTCAAATGACTGTACAATTATGTCAAAATCAAGGTTATGCTGTGTGCAGATCGGATAACCAAGTGCACCGGCCAACTCAGTGGAGCTTTAGAAGTAATGTGCCGATTATATGCTCAGCTGGGAGTTGGTTTGTTGCACACTTTTGTTACAATAGACATCGTGAGACGCACAGCTTATATGTGGCTTCAAAAAAAAAACCTATTCTAGGGCAGTTTTTTGGCTGTATGTAGTACCATTCTCATCAAACTTTATGGTGCACTGGACAGTCGTTAGTCCTGGTATGAGGCAGTTTTACACAATGTGCATAATGAGCCTATGAATAGAGATATAGTGCTAATCTAGTGATAATAGCAAGCATAAATTATACATGCATGCAGTTATTTTAATGGATGTCAATGGAGGAGATGCTACAACAATAAAACTCCCCATCATTTTCGGAATCTTTTGCATCTATTGGTGTTCACACCAGACAAAATACATTTTTATTAGTCACAGAT
Source organism: Danio kyathit (assembly GCA_903798195.1). Taxonomy (NCBI): domain Eukaryota; kingdom Metazoa; phylum Chordata; class Actinopteri; order Cypriniformes; family Danionidae; genus Danio; species Danio kyathit. The sequence continues at coordinate 518,674 of CAIGQS010000019.1, forward strand.
AGTTCTGGGACAGGTAAGATACAGTCTATATTACATTTTTATGGTCTACACAAACATCTGCAGCTTGCACAACATTGACAAACTCAATGGACGTCAAGGCTGCCTGTGCAGGTCCAAAATGCTTACACAATGTTTAAGACACACAGGATGTACAGCAATACACAAATGTCTTTACATATAAAAAATTAAACGATTAAAACGTTACAAATTATTATTTTCTACATAAATAAAAAACTACTACCTCCATGCCTTCTTCATGTCCGGGGGGCTTTTTTCAGTTTATTGATGACAATTTGCATTTGTATATTGTTATTATTATTATTAGCAGTGTTATTTATTATATGCATATTTATATTTGATTTAATAAAAACAAGTTTATATTTGTACACCTGTCGGGTTTTGGAGACGTATGCATCACCATATAGGGCATAAGAATAGGACATGTGATTGGATATAACTCAGTTTTTTTAACCACACTTCATTATTATTGTTCATTTATCCGTTTGTTAGAAATTGAATCTTATTTTAAAAATAGTTTTGAAACAAATCTTTGCACTTAACTAACTAAATTAAATATGCAGGCTAATGGATGTTTTTAGTGTGTTTCACCTCCGTGAAGTTGGCACCCCATAAAAACAAATAAACCCCAAAACGATGCCATTAGTTTGTGTTACGTTTGTGCTGAGTTGTGCCACAAAAACGAACGTTAGTGCTGGTTTGGGGTCTGAGATATTTAGCATTATTTTTTGACCGTGTGATGTCACTTTCCACCCCATGTTGCTCAAATGACTTCAAATCAGCACAGGTCGTTTGTGCTCGATTTGTGCTGGTTTGTGTCGTTAAAACAAACACTGTGTCTGTTTTCCTCCTTTAGATATTAGCAAAATATTTCGGGAGCCATGACGTCACTCACCACCTCATTTCCTCTAAATCTCGCCAAACTGATGTCATTCGTTTGTGCTGGATTTGTGCCGTTAAAACAAACACTTTATCTATTTTCATTGTTTAGATATAATTAAAATATTTCGGGAGTCGTGACGTCACTCTACACCCCAGGTTGCCTAAATCACACCAAACTGGTGTCATTTGTTTGTGCTCGATTTGTGCTGGTTTTTGCCGTTAAAATAAACACTGTATCTATGTTTATTGTTTAGATATTGCCTTATCAAAATATTTCCAGAGCCGCAACATCACTCTCCGCCCCATTATTTCCTCTAAATCGCACAAAACAGGTGTCATATTCGTTTGTGCTGGTTTGTGTCGTTAAATAAACACTTCGGTTTTCGTTGTTTAGATATAATCAAAATATTTGGTTAGATTTGTGCTGGTTTGTGCTGTGGAAATGACCATAAGATATTTATATTCGTGCACGAATATGTTATTTTCGTTTGCTCACAATTTGTGCTTGTTTGTGCTGCAAAAAATATTATTTGCAGGCCTAAAAATAATATTAGATCATTCAGAGGTCTCTCGACCCCAGTTGCTCCATATTTACTAAAATAGTCTCGTTGGTGTGCATTTCATTTGTGCTGGATTTACCTATGAAAGTTTCGTTAGTGCTGCTTCTATTATTAAAATATTGAATATTGAATTAAAGATAATGACATCACCCCACATGTACGATATTCTAAAATATTTCAATTTGTTTGTGCTGATAGAATATTCGTTTGTGATGCTTTATTTTAAACAACATCTGAGTGAGTGTTATGGGCATATCAAACGGCAATATTAAACAACAGAGGCATTTCGCACCTGTAGTAGCCTCTCTGTAGTAGCCAACTGTAGTAGCCAAAAGAATACAATAAAATAGTTACATTCGTGAAGAAAAGCATTCAAATAAGTTTTATTTATAATGACATAAATTTGCCCGCCATGTAAGCTTGTAATGTTACTTTTAAACCGTAAGCTTTTTATTTTTAAAAGCTTACAATGTAAATATTAATATTATTATTATTATTTATACCGTAAGCTTTTAAAATTATAGTAATAATAATAATAATGATAAGATAACTAAAATATGACAAAATATTACGTTTGTCTTCGATTAAACTAAATCAAAACAGTCAAAACAACATCCTACATCCTGTGCTAAAAACGCACAGTGCAATTAAGTGAATGCAAATATTTTATATGATTATTATTAATAATAATAATAATAATAATAGTAATTAATTAATCAATTATTTATTTTTATTTTATTGCCATTTGGACCTTGTTCTTATACTGTATAACAAACAACACAATCATGAAAACCAAAACTTTCAGTAGAAAAGGTGTGTGTTTGTGTGTGTGTGTGTGTGTGTGTGTGTGTGTGTGTGTGTGTGTGTGTGTGTGTGTGTGTGTGTGTGTGTGTTATATAGGCCTGTAATCTACGTTTTTTCCCATAAAATAAATATTGATTAAATAGGAAAAAAAGAGTTTCCACTGTTTCCTTATCCATGAAAGTAAAGGAGTAAAGAGCAAAAGTAAAGAGAAAGAAAAGAGGCTGAATGGAGGAGACTCATTCTTTATCCTCGCACTGCAGATGGTCTGTTTAACTGTTTTCTCACTAGTGAAGCATTCAGTTTTTCCACTTACAAAGTCTGCCATGTAAATAATAAATGCACCATGGCATGATGCAACTGACTCTTAAATGGAATGAGAGATGAGACTCTGATTGGTTTAATGCACGTTATGCTCAAAACACTCCCATAACTCATTGAGAGAATAAGCTCAACCCTGTTAAACCATGCACTGGGGTGCAGATCATATTTTTCCATCCTTAAAAAAATTTGTTTAGTTTAAAATTAAAACATTAATGCTTTTGTGCCACGCGCTTTAGACTTTGCATCTAGATCATTAAAATAGAGCCCTTAGAGTTTTGTTTTACTGCTCTGTTTAAAACATTTAAAAAAAAGAAGAAGCAAAAAACAAACAATGTTGCTAAAAACCTAAAAATTGCTTTCAGTTTTGATGAAGTAAAGTTTCAGTGAGGCTTTTGGGCCAGTGTCTTTTGAGCAGTGAACTGGCTAATTAAAGCATTAAGTATGATATGTGTGTGTGTGTAGTGACTAATGGAGATGAATTATGTTCTCTATAGACGTATGAGACAAGAAGGATTACTATAATCTCTCAAACTTCTCTCAGAAGTCTGCTTGCTGTCAGATTATAAAGACTGTTCATGAGGAGAAGACGCTATAAATAGAAGCCTAAGAAGACATGAAACGAGAACAATCATACTAATTGACCTACTGTGCATTTTACAGCAAGCACAGGATTATATGCAAGTGTGTTACAAACTCGACAGGTCTTCTTGAACAGAAGAGGCCTTTAGCATCCTAGAGGGCTGTTTTGATTACTGCGCGTGTTTTTCATTAATGCTTGCTAATAAAATGTCAGGACAAAGAACATCAATAAATAAGAAGTCACTTTGTTGACAAAGTTGGAAGGACAAATGGGTTTCTGTGGCCAGGATGTGCTAGAGAGGATCACAGCTCTGCATGTCTTTCTGCTTGGTACCAATATCTTAACTAGTATTTTGTTTTGAGGCTACAAGAACACTGGAATTGTGTTTTGCAAATAGACCAAGCACTCTTGAAATGATCATCAGGAATCATACACATTTCAACCATTATTTCTGAGCTGCAGAAAGAAGCCCTGCTGCTTTGCATGTTTCCTCACATTCACACTTCGAAACATTTCCAGCATGCAGCATTTTGTTTGATTCTAAATGTCCTTTTGAAACATCCATCTGCTCTTTTCCTCTCAAGATGTCAGATGTCAGTGGGGGTCAGTGTTTAAAATATGCAAGCATTTAATTGATGCTACAAGATTCTCAGGACAACCAATGCTTTACCCAAACACATTTCTAAACATGCTCTAAACACAATGAGCGGTTTCAGTTGCATTTCACTAAAGCAGCATTCAGTATTCTAGGTTTAGGGTTATGATCCTTAGTTCCCAGGATATAGTTGCACCAGCTGTTCATAAGTTCTTTCTTAAACTGGCACGTAAAGTCCTCATTAGGGGCTTAGCTAGTTTGCAACTAAATTGTTCTTACAGTACTTCGGTTGCACCACATATTCTTAAGGCAAACCATAGTCAGTAGGTCTTAAGCTCTCCGTAAAGGCATGCGTAGTCGCATTAAATGACATAATATCCAATAAAAAGCATTTAACTCTGCAACTGGTGCATCCATGTATAACTGTCCCATGAAAATGAAATGACAATTTACAGTACATTACAGTCAGTCCCTAATAACAGACAACGCACACACCTGCATCGCGAGCCGTGAATACACAAAGATTTTTATATCCTACATATGAAAGAGAAAAGAGCAGGAAGAAAAACTTCAGTCATAAGTGAAAGTCATTTATTAATGGACACGATTAACACAAAACACTCCTCATAGAAAATGAAACTCTTCTTTCCCAAACCGAAAAAAAAATACGAGATTTGGGAGGAAATTAAGGCTGAGTAGAGGGAGATCATTCTTCTAATCTAATCTCGCCGTCATCTCTTTTCTACCGTTATACATGGGGGGAGGCTGCCGTAAATATTTAGTTTGAACGTAGCGTTACATTCAAACTAAGTTTAGTGGTGCAAAACTAAAATATTTTGTGTCCCTTTAAGTCACATGTAGGCTATGTTTTAACTTACGCACTGCTGGTGCAACCGGCCTGTTTTTAAAATCCCGGACGAGCCCCCACTTGTTACATTTCTCCCATCTAGGGTTGATGAGAAGGTAAGAATTTTAATGTACTCAAGTAAGATTAAACTAAATACAGTGTTGTGAATCAGAATTATAAATGATTGATTTAGAAATGTTTTCTAAATAGTCAAATTATAGGTGTTCGCCACCATTTTGTGAGCTTGCAGGCATATTGCACACTGTGATAAAAAGGAATGACAAAAAGTCAAGACAATAAATATTTTTATGTTGGTTTAACTTATTTGAATTACTTAATTGGGTTTCAAATATATTTTTTAAAGTTATACAATGTTTAAATATTTTTTGTCAGTTTGATTGGTGTAAGTTGAGATGAGTAGAAAATCTTGTTTGATTCAACTAAACAAAATAAGGCTGCAAGATTTTTTACAGTGCAGAAATTTTCTTATTTTAGGTCTTAAGATATGATACATTAAATAGAAAATACAGAAGCAAATCCTAACTTGATTTGACAAAGTCGTATCTCTAGTGGGGAAATCTTAAATTGTGTCCACAATCCACTATCAGATATGTTACCAAGAAGCCAACATTTTTTTCAGTTATTATTGATGAACTTACATACAGTGGGCCAAAAAAATATTTAGTCAGCCACCAATTACGCAAGTTCTCCCACTTAAAAAGATGAGAGAGGCCTGTAATTTTCATCATAGGTATACCTCAACTATAAGAGACAAAATGAGAAAAAATAAAATCACATTGCAGGATTTTTAATGAACTAATCAGTAAATTCCTCTGTAAAATAAGTATTTGGTCACCTAAAAACAAGCAAGATTTCTGTCTCTCACAGACTTGTAACTTCTTCTTTAAGAGGCTTCTCTGTCCTCCATCGCTACCTGTATTAATGGCATCTGTTTGAACTCGTTAACAGTATAAAAGACACCTGTCCACAACCTCAAACAGTCACTCTCCAAACTTCACCATGGCCAAGACCAAAGAACTGTTAAAAGAAACCAGAAACAAAATAATAGACCTGCACCAGGCTGGGAAGACTGGAAAATCTGCAATAGGTAAGCAGCTTGGTGTGAAGAAATCAACTGGGAGCAATTATTAGAAAAAGGGAAGGCAGACAAGACCACTGATAATCTCCCACCACCTGAGCAACGAAGAAGTGGCTTCGTAAGAAACATTTCAAGGTCCTGGAGTGACCCAGTCAGTCTCAAGATCTCAACCCCTTAGCAAATCTTTGGAAAGAGTTGAAAGTCTGTGTTGCCCAAAACATCACTGCTCTAAAGAAGATCTGCATAGAGGAATGGGTCAAAATACCAGCAACAGTGTGTGAAAACCTTGTAGACTTACAGAAAATGTATGATTTCTGTTATTGCCAACAAAGGGTATATAACAAAGTATTGAGATAAAAGTTTGTCTCTTATAGTTGAGATATACCTATGATGAAAATTACAGGACTCTTATCTTTTTAAGTGGGAAAACTTGCACAATTGGTGGCTGACTAAATACCTTTTGCCCCACTGTATTAATGAAACATGTTTAGCTATTTAAAAGACTTAACCCCCACCCCCCCCCCCCTTCAAGTAGATTACAGCAGTGCTTTCATGATTTGTAATAGCTGCTCGAAAACATTACCAAGACGGCCAGCTGGTGGACAGACTCAAAAGGACTTTCAATGAGCCCACATGCCTTCAGTGTAATGCAATTCAAACTAAATGTGTCGTACCATCAAATCGATCAGACAAGGTCACTGGGGGCATCCACCACAGCTTGATGTAAATCATTTAGAAATGCAAGCTAGACGCCGATGCTTAAAGCAAGTCATCTTGAGGCGCTTTTTGCTTTGATAGATTTTCATGGTTACGAGAAATCCGAGGTACTTATGTAAATTGCATTGAAGTAACCCGTTCTCACCCGGAGGCAGTGCTGCCGAACGAGCACAGAGAGGCCCGTTTCAGACCTGCGGGCGTCATTCACACCTGAACTCAGCAGACATCACAGCTCATAAGTTCTGTCTCATTACCTTGCCATTCAAGACATCATCTCTGCTCACAGACCTCCAGCCGTTCACCTGAGGCTTCGCTCAAGAATCCCGCAGTGTTTCCTGAAAGTCATTGATAATAAAGATGCTGTCACGTACGCCTCAGTCTCAGGCTGAGAAATTGTATTTATTTGTACATACCTTGGCAGTGAGCTATGGTTCCCTCATAGAGGATGACAGACACGTTCAAAATGATGTGAGCATTTAAAAATTCATAGAGGGTTTCTAAAACATTTATGTGGATAAAATCTTGACAAGATATTTTACAGACACGTGTTTTAATGCAATATCAGAATATGCAGATGTAAAATAATGCAATTAAATATTCACTTATTGAATAATGTGAAAGAAATGCATTATGTTCTAAGCCGAATGATTATTACAAACAAAAAGAAACAAAATTATGTATGCTACAACTTGCGAAACAGCCAAATGAGCATTTGAAGAGCAATCATAAACATTATTAATGGATCTATCTAATGAACGTGGCATTTACAGTACTCTGACAGGGTGATGTTTCTGTAGTTTAGTAGCCCTGGCTTTGGTTCTGGGGCTCAAGGATGATCTTGTTCTGGTCTTGAATGCAGGAAAAGCAGCACGGTGAATTTTCTTCACAGTGATGTAGTTGTACTCTAAATGGACTGTTGACAGTGGAGAGTCCTCCGTTCTTTTAACCTTACAGAGCGATTTTGATGGCACAGAGCTGAAAACACAAAATATATACATGTGTATAGTTGCTAATGTAGCAATGAATGAGAATGTTTAAGAGGAAGAATAACAGTTGAGAGGATTCTGAGTTGGAGGAAAAAAACTAAAAGCAATGAAGATTTTAGGATACGCAAAGAAAAGGTAAAAGGTATACAAATGGAGGTTGTGTATACTGGCTATGTAGCAGCTTTAAGATTTTGTTGAAGATGCCATAACATGAAAATCTAGATACAGTTGAAGTCAGAATTATTAGCCCCCCTAAATTATTAGCCCCCCTGTTTATTTATTTCTCCAATTTCTGTTTAACAAAGAGAAGATTTTTTTCAACACATTTTTAAACATAATAGATTTAATAACTTATTTCTAATGACTGACTTATTTTATCTTTGTCATGATGACAGTAAATAATATTTTACTAGATATTTTTTAAGACACTTCTATACAGCTTAAAGTGACATTTAAAGGCTTAACTAGGTTAATTAGGTTAACTAGGCAGGTTAGGGTAATTAGCCAAGTTATATGTATAACGATGGTTTGTTCTGTAGACTATTGAAAACTAATATAGCATAAAGGGGCTAATAATTTTGACCTTAAAATGTTTTTTAAAAAATTAAAACCTGCTTTTATTCTAGCCGAAATAAAACAAATAAGACTTTCTCCAGGAGAAAAAATATTATCAGACATACTGTGAAAATTTCCTTGCTCTGTTAAACATCCTTTGAGAAATATTGAGAAAAAAAATAAAAATAAAAGGGGGGCTAATAATTCTGACTTCAACTGTAAACCTTCATGTATAGCTGAATATTCAGTAAATGGAAATGGCCATATCATGAGCCTCAAACTCCATTATTTCCTCATTTCGGTTTTATTTGGGATGTAAGGAAACTCGCTATAGGGAATAGGCCAATCCCAATTCTACCCCTTAGCCCTTCCCCTTACCCTCGTTTTGAGCTTTCACGTGAAGGGGTAGAGGTGTCCCAATTCTCTTAGCTTAAAGGCATACGGCTAAAGGAAGGGCTAGATACCCCTCAAAAGGGAGATTTTTCAGGACCACACTCGAAATCAAGGGGTAAGAATATTTCCCAGAATATACCAGCTACAACGGCAGCATGGCTACACCCGGAAGTCAGGAAATGTACAAGTTTGTATTTTGTCATTATTACAAATTTTTACGACAAACAGCTGATGTTTTACATTCATACCATGTTCGAGTTTTACCGTCATGCTTTTAAAAAAGACGCTAAAATAAAAACCGTTAAATTTCGCAATCTATAATCCCTAATAATAACTCTTGTATAGCAGGCTGGGAATGGCTTTTTTACAGTGTCTGGTATAATGTTAATGGTGTTTTCGTGTCTGTACATAGATGAATATGGCCACGTTGTAAATGCACAGTACAGTTACGAGCTTATTGCCACATTATATTGTTATGATATCATGATATCGTTGCCTTTAGTGATTTCCTGAAGATAAATACCAAAAAATAACACAACTGGAATAACTTCAGCAGTCGCCATCGTCGATCTCATATGAAGCAAGAGATCACGAAAAAAAAAAATTGGGATTGGGCCTTAGTGTGCATACCTTATCCGGTTGTGGTCTAGATGCAGTAGCTGGAGTTTCTTGAAGTGGCGCATGTTGAGGGGAACCCTCTCAAAGCGGTTGTTGTCCAAGTGTAACTCAACCAGACTTTGATATACTCCACGGAAAGACTTCCCTAGTACCGTGTGCTCTTCCAACAAGTTGTGTGAGAGGCGTAGGGTCTGTAAGCCTGGGCGGAGGTGACTCAGTGATATGGAGGAATGGAGTGAATGTGGTTGTGCTGCAAAGAGAGATTGCGCAAGGCCCTGGGCAGATCTGTGGGCACCACTGCCATCTGGTTATAAGAAGGTCAAGAGATTCCAGCTTCCTGAGAAAACAGATACACAGAGGTATGGGGTTATATTATGAATTATATGTGGTGGTGGGGAAGTATGATCTAAATATCAAGGTCGCAGTGGTTTTTTTAAATGATAATGATACAGTTGTGGCCAAAAGTGATCTCTGGCAGGAACATGTGAACAATGTTTGATTAAATGACAAAGTTCAATTAAACTATTATACAATAATATGAACATGTGTGCTGGGGGAAGGAAAACACTACACTGTAAAAAATAAACGTTATTTTATAGGCAATGTCTGTATTTTTTGTAGGCTATTGTTTGTAGGCTGCATATGATGCACGCACTGTAAACTATAAAATATTTATTTTACTACTCGGTTGTTTGATCACCAGTGATCTAGTGGCTGCGGATCTGGAAAATACACACGCTACTTTAACAACTACAACTCCAGCATGCACCTTGCACACTCGGGTTCCTATTCTAACTGATTACACACAGTCAGAAGATCGTTCTGGACTGATTTCAGAGACTATAAACTTAGCACACAGACACATCGTTGCTGAGTCTTAAACTGTTTGTGAGCATTACGGCGCATTTCCCCTCCTTGCCATGTTTGACTCCTTTACTTTGTTATTTTATTTGCCCTTTACGCTTGGGATTATCTGTACGCACCTGTTTGCTCCTGTTCAACTTTAATTGCAAGACGATTCTCTTAATAACTGCTAATTGATCCTTAACTTTGTTGTCCAGGCGTCTTCACATGACACTAACCTTATTTTTGTTGTTAAACGATGACCAAATGCATTATTTGTAAAAAAAAATAAAATAATAATAATTAGATAAAACAGTTTTGTATTTTTTCAAGCAAATAGTTTTAGAGTTTAACCTACATATCCTAAAATATTTGTTAAACTATTTTATAGTTTATAGTTATATTTACAGGGTTTTATGACAAAAGCACTCATTTGTACTTAAGCTTTTTAAATAATTAAAAATATATATATTTTTATTTAAATGTATGTTAAAAGTGGAAACATGTATGCAATATTTAGAGATTTTATGCATAATCACATTAATTAATGTGTATAATTACAGTAATAACCTGCATAATTACAGTAATAATCTTTAAAATCACATTAATTAATCTGTATAATTACAATAATAAATTATATATTTACAGTAATATTTGTAAAATGACAGCAATAATCGGTATAATTGCAGTAATAATTAGTAAAATGGCAGTAATAACCATTTTTTCCCCATTTTTTCACAGTTTAAATGCAAATTATCAAGATTAATAACTGTAATTTTAATTTACAGTTTTGCTTGTAATTTTGTTAAATGGTTATTTTCTGTAATTTAACGGAATATCTCTGGAAGCCCTTCTGCCAGGCTTTGACCATTTTTACAGATTTTATTTTACAGTGTACACTTGAGTCAAGTTCTTAAACAGTTTGTGGCAAACTACAGTTCAACACAAAATGTATTGCTTTATTTTTTTATTTTATTATAGATGTATGTGCTTTAATCAATGTTTAGTCAGAATTTTAATACCATTTTAATACATGACATTTATTCCCATGCTGAAAGCTGTAGCAGATACTTTACCTCAGATAAAATAAAACAATTTGCAAACATATAGTTAAATATTATCCTGGCTCCTCAGTCTGACTTTCATACTTGACGCTCTTGCATTGTACTATTATTTGTAACAAGAGAAGACAATTTAGAAGTAACTATTGTTTGGTTAAAAGATTGTGGATAAATAGGAAGACGCTCGTGAAAATCGATTTGATGAATGAATGTTTCTCAATGATAAAATTGTTGAAATGTTGTTACATGCCACCATTGATCAGACATGTTTGTACACATACATTGGCCATGCATCTCAATCCCTCAGCACCAAGGTAACAGCCAAGAGAGAGAGCAGCAGTGTTCAGCTGTCAGTGGGTGCACATGACTTCTGAATTGCAGAAAAAGAAACAGTGAAATAGTAGAGATTTTTTTATTTTATTTTAACCTAATGAAAAGAAACGTCATGAAAAAAATGTTTAATTCCAAAAAAATATAGATTTTTTGTTATTTTTCTATTTTTAAGGGCCAAAAGTTGAATGCTATACTTTATGTATATCACTTTGTAATAACTTTATTACTTATATCCTGGGATTTTTAACGACCACAGAGAGTCAGGACCTCAGTTTATTGTCTCATCCAAAAGACGGCACTCGCTGAGCATTATAGTGTCCCTTCACTATACTGGGTCGTTAGGACCCACACAGATCGCAGGTTGAGTGCCCCTGCTGGCCTCACTAACATCACTTCTGGCAGCAATCCTAGCTTTCCCATGTGGTCTCCAATCCAGGTACTGACTGGGCCAGCCCTGCTTAGCTTCAGTGGGCGACCATGTGAGAGTTGCAGAGAGCTAGCTGCCGTTAAAACGCTTTGAGTGTACAGAAAATCGCTATATAAATTTTTCTATAATTCATGTTATATAGCTTAACAATAATAAACAATAATTTAGAACAATCATATTGTGTTTTTAAAAGTATAAAGTACCAAATGATTTATGTTATTCTACAAGCAATAATTCGACTAATACATTTCAATTAAGTAAAAATCAGCTTTGAGTTGTAAATCTTAATCTCTTTTTAATGAATCACTGAATGATTTAAGAGGTTACTCATAAGAAAAAGACATTGCCAACTTTTAAGAACAACATGTATTCTGAAAAAGATCACTGAAACCAATCAATAACAAATCAGTGAATGAATCTGAATCTTTCTGAGCAACCAACTCAAGAGTCGTGAGTTTGGGATGAATCCAAATTCTCATCACTAGTAAACAAAGTGAATGTAGTCTTTCTTGGTCAACCAGCTTCAGTAAAAACCCATGATTTCCTGGTCTACCTTGTTATAACCATAATAAATGGTGCAATCCTGCTTATCTATGCAGGACTTACAATTGTATTTGTATAAACCATGTTCAAGTATTTTGATAATTTGTGTAGAGGGTTTCTGTGAAGCATTGGGGGAGCTTGTAAAGTATTCAGCAGAACTGGCCCCATGGCAGGTCATTAACCCAGCACAAGACAGCTAGTGCCAAAAAAGTCTGTGTGTTGACTTTGGTGAAGTGTATTTGTGTGTCAAGCGTTCTGTGGAGGCAGCAGAAATGAGTGTATGCGTTGTGGGGGGTTTGGGGTTGGAAGATTTTGAGAGTGAGAATGTCCTAAAAGAAATGGCAGTGTATGAGAAGCTTTTGTGTTTTTCAAGAGGGGTCTGAAGGAGGCAGCTGGTGTAAGTTTACAGTGTTGGTCTCAAGAGGAGTCAGGAGTACATTTCCTCTGCCTTCGTAACACTGACGACTGGGATGAGGGTCTCGTATAGCAACGAGTGTTATTATTACATCTAAAGCTACACGGACCTCCATGTGGATTTCATTCACCATACAAGCTCTGCTTCTGACCTTGAGATGAGAATAGAAGCTCCAGATTGAATATCAATCAAGATATCTGGCAGTGAGCTCAGGTAGATCTCGAGAACTCCCTCTTTTGATAAGGGCTGATGACAGAAAAGGATTGCTATGAAGAGATATGCTGCTGGATAAGAGTTTGACTGTAGCGCTAAATTTAGATTGCTCAATTAACTTGTAGTGCATGTTTTTGGAATGTGGGAGGAAATGGGAGAACCCGGGGGAAACCCACGCGAGCACGGGAAGAACATGCTAACTTCGCACAGAAACGACCGCCAGCCTGTTAAAGGACTAGAACCGGTGACGTTCTTGCTGTGAGGCAACAGTGTTAATCACTGGCTCACCGTGCCGCCCTATGAAGGGAAAGGTGGAGGAGTAGGGGTGGATGGGGGGATTCTTCAAATCGAAGATGACTGTAGTGAGAAACCCTGGCCCTTTTAGTGGCTTAGGAATCGTCTGATTGGTGGATCATACATAGTTAATGCAGAACCAGCCGTGTTCAATCATAATCACGTGATCCTCTCGAAATTAGTTTATAAATAAACTTCACTTATTTAATCTGAAACAACATTGAGTTCAACTACACTACCTGACAAAAGTCTTGTCGCCTATTCAAGTTTTAGGAACAACAAATAATAACTTGACTTCTAGTTGATCATTTGGTATCAGAAATGGCTTATATGAAAGGCAAAGTCCTCTAGATTACGCTTATTTTACCAAAATAAAATATGATCATGCCTTGATTTTTAATTATTTAATTAGGACAGTAAGGTCTGACTTTGCTTAGACAAAAGTCTTGTCACTTAAGGGAACTAATGTACAGTATAGAATATAATGTCATGGTGCAGAGGAAAAGAATTAATATTGTATGACTCCATGAGCTTGGAGGACTGCATTCATACATCTCTGCAATGACTCAAATAACTTATTAATAAAGTCATGTGGAATGGCAAAGAAAGAGTTCTTGCAGGACTCCCAGGGTTCATCAAGATTCTTTGGATTCATCTTCAACGCCTCCTCCATCTTACCCTAGACATGCTCAATTATGTTCATGTGTGGTGACTGGGCTGGCCAATCTTGGAGCACCTTGACCTACTTTGCTTTCAGGAACTTTTATGTGGAGGCTGAAGTATGAGAAGGAGGGCTATCCTGCTGAAAAATTTGCCCTCTCTTGTGGTTTGTAATGTAATGAGCAGCACAAATGTCTTGATACCTCAGGCTGTTGATTTTGCCATCCACTCTGCAGAGTGCTTTTGCACACCCCCATACTGAATGCAACCCCAAATCATGATTTTCCTTCACCAAACTTGACTGATTTCTGTGAGAATCTTGGGTCCATGCAGGTTCCAAATGGTCTTCTGTAGTATTTGTGATTATTGGGATGCAGTTCAACAGATGATTCATCGGAAATATCTACATTTAGCCACTTTTCCAAATGATCAACTAGAAGTCAAGTTATTATTTGTTGCTCTTACAACTGGGATCGACGACAAGACTTTGTCAGGTAGTGTATTGAAATAAATAACATATCAACCCAAATATCTATTGTAAGAATGAAACTATGTTTTTAATTAGTTTGTGGTACATTATGAGATGCTACAGCAGCTATACATCAGCATTATTAATCAATCATAAGTTAGAAATTGTTGAGGGCTTGTGTGGTAAAAAAAATGCCATTAAAATTAAAGAGATATTTTACCCAAAACTTAAAATTCTGTCATAATGTACTCACACTTGATTTGTTCCAAATATGTTGGACATTCTTCTGGTTAACACAAACAAAGATATTTTGAAGAACGCTAGTTACTGTAACTATTGTCTTCCATATTGTTTTCCTACAATGGTTACCAGTTTTGAACATTCTTTAAAATATCTTCTTTAGTGTATAAAAAATATATAATGCTTTGGAACCACTTGAGGAAGTGTAAATAGTGAGTTAATATAAATTTTTAGATGAACTATGTCTTTAACAATAAATACCCAACACAAAAAAGCCCCTGCACAAATGAACTCAATCCATTACAACTCTCACAATTAAAGCCAAATAAAAAAAATTAATGAAAAAATATCAGTATGCAGCATTCACTTCACTTTTCGTGCACACTGATCTTAAAACTTTGTGGACATTTTGCATGAACAAACAGTTATATTAGATTGTGCATGAAAAGAAATAAAAAAAGGGACTGGTATTAGTGTGTGATTATTTTGAATAAGAGGAAAAAACCGCCTTGAACAATGTCTCAGATTCACAGGTTTTTTTTATTACAGCTTCCCTTTGCGAGAAGAGCAATGACCATTCAACTCTTTTTTGAAGACAAGTGCATTTTAAATGGAACCGCCCAAATATTTTACAATTAAGCTTAATAATAATTTTAGGTAAAAGTGTAAAATGCTGTGGATGAAATTTGGCAAATCTAAAAATGTCCTTGTCTGGGGCACAAGACTGCCACTAGTACCTCTCAACAATCAAATAACATGACGTGTCTGTTTTTTGGAAATAATTGTACGGCTAATAAATTAATGGAATTTAAAATTTAAAAATATTTTGCAAAGAGGCAGCTAACACGTTACTATTGAGCTATTAGATATGCTTGTGTCATTTACATGCATACACACCATCTCTCTCTCTCTCTCTCTCCCTCTCTGTCTGCCTGCAACTGCTGATTCAAAGTGGGGAGATCGAACATATCACAACTGACGTAAATTTGGTCAAATATTGTCTATAACTTTGCAAATGACCACAAAGTGGAGGCAAGTGGACGTGTCATGCATTTAAAATCCTTTAACGCATGGCAAACCAGTGATTTTCCTTTACTGTACTTAAATCGAACTTAAGAAAATGCTTATACACTATATGTAAAAGAAAATACCTTCTTAGGCTGCATTTACATCCGTGGGTTTTTGGTTTAACGGCCAAAATATAGAGCATAAAACTGAAAATATGTGATCATTTACACTACCTGTGCATCCAGATATTTTTCCTGCATTTGTAATTGCAGTCTACCGGTTGTGTAATGGTCAAATGAGAGCGGCTTGACAAATTGGGAAATTATAAACAATAGACCAGTCAGAGAGTGACTGTAGATAGCCATGCCTCCTTTTTCCAGAAGTCTGCATTGTAAAACATCCATTCAAAACTAAAATGGTGTCAAAAATGCTGTTTTCACGAGTTGAAGTTTTCAGAATAGTGTGGTCGCCAGGCGTAACTGTAACAAAACGTATGAGTTTCAAAACTAAAACACACTAGTGTAAACGGCACCTATCAGTTTTTTAATCAGACTTTTAAACAATTATAAACTTTTAAACAATACCTCTTTTGCCACAAAAATTAGATTACAGTACAAATGTGCCTCAAACTGCATAACAGTTATCTGATGTCTGAGTCAGATCTGCGTAGTAAAATTTTTTTCACACAGATATCCCCCCACTAACAAGCCCACAATGGTGGGAATCCTCAGGGAGCACTGCCATAACGAAAAGCAGAGAACACGGCTGCCACCACATGTCCACGGGCACACCAACGTTGGCATTGCACAACCACCCTTACGTAACCTGGCACACAGGACAGGAAGACCACTGTCACAACCAAGCACATTTCACTGGATCTCATGTTATGTCATGTATGCGGGAAACCCAGGCTCAGCAAAACTCAGCAGCTTTATTTTAGGGGAACCATCATTTGAGATAACTATCTCCATCTGTGGCTCTATCATGTCTGCTCAAGACTCAGAGAACAGTTTATGAGTATTTTGTTCTTCACACTTTAAGGCCTTTTAATTGGCCTAATCAATCCAAAATACACTTTTAATAGATTCTTTGGTTGCATTTTATTCATTTGTCTCTATAAAATTCCGATTTTTATAATTATCATATATTTAAAGGCTGTTCTCTTAAAATGTTTTTTCTTTCCTAATGCACAGAGGCACAAATATTGAGCTATAGCCATTCAATAGGTTTTTCAGAGATACGTTTATACATAATTTGGATGATTAGATGCAATTACATTCTGAAAAACTATTGTGAACTTTTTGTCTGGCTATTTAGAGTATTTTCTAAATTATGGAGTGATAAATAGAGAGCCAAAAAACCCTTGTTAAAGCTATAATATCTGTTAATAAAGTATGTAAAGTAGCTAATATTTAATTAAATAATGCCTCACTTGGCTATTTAAATAACACATTTTAAAAAGCTCTAAATACAAAAAAAGTTCTCAATCAACTGTAAAATGGTAATGAGTAGTTATTTTATTTATGCTATTCAACTGCAGTGCCTTTCCTTAGAGTGAACAGCATCTCAGACAGAGGCTGTACCTTATATAACTCATTATGAAATGAGAACGTGCACTTCTTGGTGAAACTGTACTAACTTGCAATTTCGTCTCCCTGTGTGAGAAAACAAGCAGAGCATGTCCTCTGTTTCACCCCCCTGCCTCATTCCCGTAAGCTCGGTCCAGCTAGCGCATCAACATTGTCCTCTCCATCCATCAAAATCCTCAGAGTCACAGGTCATTGGCCTGCAGAAAAGCCCTGTCCCAGCACAGCCTGTTATTCACCCCGAAAACAAAACAACCAAACTCCAAATGACAGGGGGCCTGTGGTGTCAATGCTCACACACCAAAAAAAAAAACTGTGCACCTATAAAAACACTGGCATATGAACACACAGAACGCTGTGGTCTAAGATGCAGAGATTCCCATGACATTAGGCTTCATATTGAAGATGTGACGACGCTAGTCAGAGATGTTTCACTTTTAAAGAAACTTGTGACTTCTATTAGCTGTTTATAATTATTTTTAATTATGAAGGTTGTTCAGTAAAATTGGAAACTGTAATTAGATTTTATAGACTTGGCACTGGGATCTTTAAAAGTGAAGGACATCGATGAATAAGGTGAACGAGCACACACGATCCCCTTCATCTTCGAGACACAAATTAAGATGTTTTTATCAAGTCTGAGAAGTTTTTGTCCTTCCAAGCAACTAAAATTGTGAAGATCGACAATACCAAGAGATGATGATAGAATTGTAATTTTTCTGCAAACTAAGGGAAATCACAACTTCTTATACTGGAGCCTTCAACATCCAAACCACACAAAGCTGAATTAGAATTTAAATTGAAATGAAAGAAAACGAATTTAATGAATTGCAATAGAAAAAAAAATTTTTTGCTATAGGAACTTTTTAAAAGTATTGTTAATTAACTACACCAAGGAGAATTACAACATTACAAACTTTGATTTTAGGCTAAAAAGTACATAAAAAAGTACAAGACTGTACTTAATGACATTAATGAGAAAAAAAGAAATACAAACTGCATAATTTAATTAAAATGATGGAGAATTACAAAACAATTCATTCATTCATTTTCTTTTCGGCCTTTAATAATCTGGGGTCGCCACAGCGGACTGAACTGTCACTTATCCAGCACATGTTTACACAGTGGATGCCCTCTTCCAACTGCAACCCATCACTGGGAAAAATCCATACACACTCATACATTATGGCCGATTTAGCTTATTCAATTCACCTGTAGCGCATATCTTTGGACTGTGGCGGAAACCGGAGCACCCGGAGGAAACCCACGCCAACATGGGGAGAACATGCAAACTCCACACAGAAACACCAACTGACCCAGCCGAGGCTCAAACCAGTGGCCTTCTTGCTGTGAGGCGACATCGCTACCCACTGCGCCACCCCCAAAACAATTCATTTAAAGACATTGGTTGTATCTATGCAAACAATCACTTTTAAGTTTATTAAAAAATATGAATATATGCGCAAAAATCTTTAGCATTTTGAGAGTGCAATTAATTACATCCTTTGCAGTGTTTCAAAGTAACATTGAGCTAAATCTCTATTATGGTGCTCTTTGCTTGCTGCAACTCTCTGATTGGTGGAATTTTCTTTACAGGATCATGGGTAAAATGTTTTTAATGTTGATTTATGTTTTTTTAAATGGCATCTGAGTTAATGCAAATAGACAAGGTCAACAGACACATTCAGTTGAAGTCAGAATTATTAGCCCCCCTAAATTATTAGCCGCTGTTTAATGAAGAGAAGATTTTTTCAACACATTTCTAAACATAATAGTTTTAATAACTCATTTCTAATAACTGATTTTTTTTTATCTTTGCCATGATGACAGTAAATAATATTTTAGTAGATATTTTTCAAGACACTTCTAAACAGCTTAAAGTCTCATTTAAAGGCCTAACTAGGTTAATTGGGTTAACTATGCAGGTTAGGGTAATTAGGCAAGTTATTATATCACGATGGTTTGTTCTGTAGACTACCGAAAAAAAAAGCTTAAAGGTGCTAATAATTAACTTAAACTATTTTAAAAAAAATTAAAAACTGCTTTTATTTCAACCGAAATAAAACAAATTATTATCAGACATACTGTGAAAAATTCCTTGCTCTGTAAAACATTATTTGGGAAATATAAAAAAAAAACTCAAAGGGGGCTAATAATTCTGACTTCAACTGTATACAATCAATTAACATTTTCTGAGCTCATAACAGGTCTATCCTTAAAAGTCATGTGCAAATCTTTATGTAAAATCCGGGGGGTCTCTCCACACCACCACCAGTGTGCAGCATCCACTTGGATGATGTGACAGCAGCCACAGGACAACAACATCAATGCTCTCACCACACACGAGCTGCAGGTGAAGTAGAGAGTGATACAGCCAATTGAGTGGATGGGGATGATTGGGAGGTCATGATGGGTAAGGGCCGATGGGAGTGAATTTGGCCAGGACACCGGGGTTACACCCATACTCTTTACGAGAAGTGCCATGGGATTTTTAATGGCCACAGAGAGTCAGGACCTCTATTTAATGTTTCATCCAAAAGACAGCCCCCATTGGCATAGTGTCTGTCCCCTTCACTTTTACTGGGGTATGAGGACTTACATAGACCGCAGGTTGAGTGCCCCCTGCTGGCCTCACTAACACCACTTCCAACAGCAACCTAATATTTTCCATGTGGTCTCCCATCCAGGTACTGACCAGGCTCAGCCCTGCTTGGCTTTAGTAAGTAACCGGTCTTGGGCTGCAGGGTGATATGGCTTTTAGATTAGGGGCAGTGGCTCAGTGGTTAGCACTGTCGCCTCACAGCAAGAAGGTTCTGGTTCGAGTCTCGGCTGGACCAGTTGGCATTTATGTGTGGAGTTTGCATGTTCTCCCCGTGTTTGTGTGCGTTTCCATCACAGTCCAAAGACATGCAGTATAGGTGAATTGGATGAACTAAAAAATTGGCCATAGTGTATAAGTGCGTGTGAATGAGTTTATGGGTGTTTTACAGTACTGGAACAGCTGGCGGTTCATTCTGCTGTGGCAACCCCTTATGATCAGGGACTAAGCTGAAGGATAATGAATGTTTTTATATTTTTTATGATATATACAATATGTTTTTTCAGATTTCAGTTCATTTAAATTCTACTTTACTACATTTAAATCTGTATCCTATTTGCTACCTGCAGTTGAAATTCAGGAATTAGTTTTTCTTCATTAAATTACGATTGGCATACAACCCAGAATTGAATACAAGCTAGTGAGGAAGGGTAAATGTAGAAGAAAAAAAAGGTGTCTATAATAGGCAACCATTAACATTCTCAATCATTTGGAAGGCAGTTCTGACACAGGACCCTCCAGAAGTTCACAATTAGTATGTAGTCTTTGGACTACAGAGGATATTTGAGCTAATCATCTCAGCTGGAAATGACATGTGACTGATCACACAGACGTTTTGGGAATATATTTCCATGGCTACATCTTTATGTATGTGTATATATGGCTAGATTTCTAGATGACTGAAAGTTTGAGAAACTAAGTATGAGGAGGTGTTGATAGAGCTGGGATTTATAGTGGTATTTAAATCGAGTCCACACAGTGCCGATTTGGACATTATTTGGGCTGACAGCCACTCATAAAAGCTGAAGAAATTAAAGCAGACAGTAAAAGTCCTGCCTTAACTCGGGGAGGTTCACAGATAATAGCATGGTGCTGCAGTGTTTGGGTAGATCACAGGATCACACGCTCACATCCCCAGTAACAATTACCACCACAATTTGGTGACAATGTGACGTTATTTTTTTAAATAAACAGCCTGTAAATTTGAGCTGATAGCTGATCAAAGCTCACTTATACGCTCACTGCTGCTAATTACAGGTTACCTTAAAAAAAAACAGCAGCTGGAAAGCAAACAGTACAGCCATAGCTACAATTCCAGTGATAATTTCTGCTTTCCTGGAGTTGCAGATGTGGATGAGAGTGAATAAAATAGAAAGATCCTTTCGTTCACGATTTGAATGGCACTGTTTCAGATAGATTTGCAATTCGCGAGAAAAGAAAATGAGTAAAAGATGTTAGAGTTGAATAATGTGTTAGCTGACGGCATGATAGTCAATAAGAGAGAAGGAAACAGATGCTCAAATGCTATAGCTTAATAAAAATTACTGTATATTGTGTGTACATCCTTAAAGGTCCCATAAAATTTAAATAAAAAAAATGTAGATGTTAGTTTTAATCTGTTAGTTTTAAGGACATCTATATGTTAGTGTTCTCCAAAACACTGACAAAATTTGCGCTTTAAGAGATATAAAATCGATAGAAACACGTAAAGCTTGCAGTTTGTCACTTACGCCTAAATCAGTTACCGTTTTATTTCACATCACCTCATACTTCAGTTGCTCATCAAAGCTTAACCAATCAAATGCTTTCTAGTATCTGTCATGTGCTTCAAGGTGTTTCTAATTTGCTTTTCATTTGATGTGTTTGAGCTCAATCACTCTCACTGGCAGAGCTGTGATAAAAACAAAACAGTATTGGCTACTTTTTAAAAAGGGGAGGGACTACTCTATGTCCCATGTTCTCTTCATTTTTCA
Source organism: Danio kyathit (assembly GCA_903798195.1). Taxonomy (NCBI): domain Eukaryota; kingdom Metazoa; phylum Chordata; class Actinopteri; order Cypriniformes; family Danionidae; genus Danio; species Danio kyathit. The sequence goes on from CAIGQS010000019.1 coordinate 540,313, forward strand.
GTTGAGATTACGTCAAACATCAAATAAAAAATGCACATTTCAAAGCACTTCACATTACCTTTAATGAATCTAATAAATGCCTACATCAATAATTTAATAAAACGCATATGTATATCTCCCAAGTCTGCCACAATAACATGAGCAGTCTCTGTTATGACAGTAAATCCATGGAAAATCCCTCTAACTGGATCCTTCATAGCACAGTGTTTGCCTTTTTGTAAGTGCCATCAACAACATCGGTGTTGTTTCATCTGGCTTTAAGCTAAACCATCAAGACATTTGTGTTCTTCGCTAAATTCAGACCCTTCAATAAACAATCCTGAACTTGTGCTGCTGTTGAGCAAATAAACAGGCCGCAAACAAGCAGGACAGTTTAGCTCCTCTTTGAAGGATAAACATTAACACATCAAACATTTATCGAGCTCGCTTTATCATAGAGGAAACAATTTGTGATCATGATCCTTATTGCTCAATCGCTACTTAATGTATAATTTAAAGGCTAGTTTTATTACAGTGTTTTGATGCTTTTGTGTCTTTTAACAAGCTTAAAAGCTCTAGGTGACGTTCGACGTAATCGCATGGAAAAGACTGACTAACAGATCATTTAAAGGGCACCAAAGATGAAAATCATCTGTTTGAACAGAACTGTGTGTAGGTAAAGTGTGTCCACAGTCATATTGAAGTGATATAAAGACAATAATTCTAAAATAAGTTAAAATAGGATCCAAATCCCTCCCATTTTGAGGCCCACCGCAACGTGACGTAAGAGTGCGGTTTCCCCGTCCACCGAATTGATTGACAACCGCGTATTAACATGTCTAACGAGTATAATCATATCAACAAGACAGGACGTGCGCAAAGCAACTAGTATTAAAAGATCTGTTCAGCTCTCTGTGATCATCAATCATCATCAAATGGGATCAAGAATGAGTTTTACAAGTTTAAAATGTTTTTAAAATGTTCCGTTTCAATCCCGGTTTGTGGACGTTAAATCAGGTTTATTTTGTACATTAACATAACAGATATCCATACAGCAGTGGATATTAACGTGTATCCTGTCACATTTGCCGTGCAAAAACAGTGCAAACAGTTAAACGTACGCACTGTGTGTGTGTCTGTGTGTATGTGCGTGAACTTTGTAACGACATTGTGTTTGACTCATCGTTGCAGAAAGGCTTGAATTAATTCCACAACACATACAGTTGAAGTCAGAATTATTAGCCCCCCTGAATTATTAGCCCCCCTGTTTATTTTTTTCCCCAATTTCTGTTTAACAGAGAGCAGATTTTTTCAACACATTTCTAAACATAATAGTTTAATAACTCATTTCTAATAACTGATTTATTTTATCTTTGCCATGATGACAGTAAATAATATTTTACTAGATATTTTTCAAGACACTTCTATACAGCTTAAAGTGAAATTTAAAGGCTTAACTAGGTTAAATAGGTTAACTAGGCAGGTTAGGGTAATTAGGGAAGTTATTGTATACCAGTGGTTTATTTTGAAGAGTCGGAAAAAAATTAGCTTAAAGGGGCTAATAATTTTGTCCTTAAAATGGTTCATAAAAAAATAAAAACTGCTTTTACTGTAGCTGAAATAAAACAAATAAGACTTTCTCCAAAAGGAAAAATATTATCAGACATACTGTGAAAATTTCCTTGCTCTGTTAAATATCATTTAGGAAATATTTAAAAAAAAAAAAAAAAAAAATCAAAGGGGGGCTAATAATTCTGAATTGTGAAAGTTCCTACTGTAGTATTTCTCACAAACGTTAGATCTGTGAGATCTGCTTCCTTCTTGTCTGTCACTGTGCTGTTTATCTGACGCAGCTGAGGCGGAGATTAAGGCACACTCTGACAGGCACATGGGAATGGTGGGTGGGGAGAACTAGCATTAAAGGCACAGGCAACAAAAACAGCTACATTGTGTTCAAAGCAGAAAATCCAATATTCTGAAATAATCTATAATAATAAATAATCTGATGGGTGTTTTCAGCTGAAACTTTACAGACACATTCTGGAGACACAAAAGACTTAATTTAAATCTTGAAAAGGGTAAAATAGGTGCCCTTTAACATAGTTACTTTTTTGTTCCGCAAAAGAAAGGAGGTCATACAAGTTTGGAACTAAAGGAGGTCGAGTAAACAACACAAGCTTCATTTTGGGATGAACTTTGGATGTCACTTTAAAGAATCATGTACTAATCATTGCTCCTGTTTTTCTTTAGCTTTTAGTTGAAAGATTTGGCAAGTCCTAGAAATCCACAAAATGTCTCTCTACAGGAATGCTCGAGAGTGACGGTCATCCCCTGTATGAATCACACCACACACATTCACCATATAAACCAGCGGTATAAACCACTTCATTTGGCTGATCGGCAGCAGGCCAACATCTGCATTCACCACAATACAAGTGCAATCCATGAGTGATACTGTGCTTAATTGCGAAACAGACCCTCAAAAGAAATCTTCATTATGAAATTAAGATTGTATTTCCACTGAGACGGCTGAGACGTGGCAAGTGTGTTCTGGGACTTGTTTTTCTAACTGCATCCCATCATTCAGTGTGTTTGACAGGGTAAAGGGCAGAGTGAGTGATGAGTGAGCTCCCTGTCGCTTCTGCCTGCCGTATAACACACTCCTGAGGATGAGTGATGGATGGGGGACCTTGGAGAAGCACATCTACTGCGGTCGAATCGAAACTATGAGGCAGATGCAGGATGACAGCAGGGCCAGAATAAATGATCACCCCTCCTTCAGCCCATTCGGATGATGACGAACACACGGGTTCTGGGAATTGAGCTCTACCACTACAAGTTTAGCAGTACGTATGGGACAGACAGCTCTCTGCATGTCTTTTGTGCACCACCTAGTGGTGAATATAGAAAATGCACAGCTAAGTTAAAGGAATCTTTTGCAGTTTCATGTTTTGTGGGGACTTTCCACAGACATTATTTTTATCTCGCAAAGTGTAATATCCAAAAATGCTTTAATCCTTTATAACCCTAAACACAGCCCTCACTGAAAACATTTTGCATATTTAGATTTTTCAACCAACCAGTCAATAAATCAATCCAATTATGAATAATTTATATATTGTAAAATTTTACTATATAACTACATAAAATACACATAAATTTACAATTTATTTAATTGTATATATCAATGGTTGCCAATCTTTTTGTGCCCGAGAACCCTTTTTCCCCTGGAAAATATTGTAAGGCCCCCGTTCACATATAAGTTTGCAATAAGGATGACAACAAAAAAAAATGCATGTGGCTGGGTCAGAGACACTTTGCAGTGAGAAAGAGGAATAAAAACATAGTTCAGTTAACTATCTTGGTATTTCCTGCATTTCGTGTTTCTAGTATTGCTAGCACTGCGACCCGAAAAGTTCAGAGCTCAGTATTCTTGGGTCATTACTTTTAGCTGCTGAAGGTGAATCAGTGAAACTCGGTTGTTTTTGTTTACAAATTTGACCATTTTTTTAGCCAGCCAGGGGATAAAATGAACTACGGCAACATGATCGTTCTTCTAATGGGCTATATGCACACAGACCTTTAATTTTCAGCCAGGCAGCCCAAGGGCTTCCGGTGAACTGTCTTTCCATTACAAAATTGTCACGTTTAAGATCTGATTTCTTTTAAAATCAGCGATCTTCACTGCCTGTTAGATATACAATATTAAGTGGGTTTCAGATCGGACAAGAAGCACTGCATTAAATTCCATTTCCCCCTGCCATGTCTTTAAAATATTACCCCAGTATTTTCAATGGCATTTCTGTGCTAGCCCGTTGCTACTGACGGCACTAGTGGTTACAACGGTCTTTCATTTCGTTTTACGATTGAACAACTAAATGAATGCTTAAGTCTATTTAACTGAATGTATTGTAATTACATTACAACATCGACACTGTTAAAACAAGCTTGTGAAATTGAAAATTGTCACATTAAGCTTTCACCGGACTTTTATCGTTGGCTTTAAAACTCTAGCTGTGCATAGAGCCCATTGTCCACTGCTAAAAGTTTTTTTTAATTATGACGCGACCCCGCACAGAGCTCGCTGAGGCCCCCCTTGTGGGCCGGGACCCCCCTGTTGGGAACCTCTGGTATACAATTCTAAACATGCAATTAAATAAATTGATAATTTATATGTGTATTTTTAAATATTACAGTATAGATTATTAAAACACAAATTTGAAGGTCAAGATATGTTTTTTCTATGACATAACAGCCATTGTACAGTTTTATAATGATTTAATTTAGATTTATTTGTATTATTTAGCACATACTGAAATGGAGTATGTGGTAGTATGTGATAATATAAAATATTTAATAGATTAAAATTCATACATAATTGCATAAATACATACATTCAGAAATATTAAAATATATTGTTTGAAATAATTGAATATACTGATTTCTTTGTACTATCTTTTGTAAAATGTGCACAACATGTTTTAAACTTCCAATTCATTTGTCTATGGGGAAATGACTTAGAATTACTACTTGCTCTACAAACAGTTGTGTTTAAGATAATGCACATAAACTAAAACAATATAATAAGAAAATACACATTTGCAACATCAAGTAGCATAATAAGCTATTTTTATGACTAAAAACAATGGAAGTAAATGAGACCAGAAGTCTCGAGCCATTAAGGTTCAAAGGCTAGGCCCGCTCATAAGTGAAAGAATGAGGTCAACAAACATTTTATAAAGTAATATTTGATTAATGTTGATCCTTCTGATTTTTTACACTTAAATAAATGTTAAAATAGGGTGTCATTCCTATAGCAATAAACATTTTATTTATTAATAAAGTGTAGAAATCTGCTTGTGAGACTCACGGCTGTTTGATCCAAGCCTCGGGGTAGATGCTGTTCTCTTTCAAGAGATTGTGACTGAGATCTAGCATCTTCAGGTGGACACACTTGTCCAAAAGCCTGTCCTGCACCTCCACTATTTGATTTTCCTGCAACCTCAGTTCCTGCAAACACACCAAAACATAAACACCACAAACCTATAAAGAGCAGTTAGTGACTGAAGCATTGACTGGGTTACAAAACTGACCTCTATAGATGGGGGCAATCCTGCTGGAATGGAGCTGAATCTGTTTTTATCCAGTCGTAAATACTTGAGTGCCTTCAGAGGTTTAAATGCCCAGGGTGCAATGCTGCCCTCGTAGAGGATGTTTCCTGCCAGTTCTAACACTTGTAGGTTAGTAAACCCTACAGAAAAATGAAATATTATAAGTGACTTTACTTTTAAACAAACGTATCAGTCATTTTAACTTTGAATTCTTGGACTTACACTGACACCTAGTGGGATGGATGTAATCTCACGCATAAATTTTATGGATTACTCTACAAATTTATACCCAGTGTGCGAATTATACATTGACGATCAGGGGGGTCAACTTTTACGGTAATATTTTGTGTAATACATACTTCAGTGAATTAAATTAAATGACATCTATTTTATTAATGCAACATTTAATTTTTCAGTGTTTTGTGGGATAGTTTTTGTATTCTGACCTACAATATCCTGTGATTAGCCAATTTAGAGGTTACTGTAGGTCAAACTATACAAACATCACATCTAATTTTACTTTACTTTTAGACTATATGCAGAAACAAACACCTGTTTTACAAGAAAAGTGTTTTGTGAACACTTGCCGTGTCTAAGGGCTTAGATTATGCATTCACAATGGTATAATCCATTATAGGGGTTGTCAAATGTATATTTATATTATCTATTATTTAATTAGCAATATTAGTATTTTAGATGCAGATCAGAGCAAACTATTTCTTACTATTTAGAGAAATGACCCCCCATACATGTTGTTTTCATGTCCTTCAGGGGGGGATCAAGCATTAATTAGGGGGGTCAATCCCCCTAAACCCCCCTGTAATTCAAACCCTGATTATACCAAGATAAAGCAAACAATTTTGTGCTTGTCATGTGATCTCACTCACTTCAATAAACTGCTTTAATAATACAACTGATATGATTGAATAAAATATCTCCTGTAATATATTTTTCAGAAATACTGATTAGTACTACCTAAGCAATGAATAAATGCATGTAGTGCAGCTGGCATGAAAACAAGACAAACCTTTAAAGACGTGTGAAGCCAGATGGGTTATTTTATTGTTGTTTATCTTTAGATCCTCCAGAGAAGATGGCAAGTTTGGAATTATTGTAAGTTCATTGCCATCAAGTTTCAGTCTTTTCAGCTTCGTCAGATTCTGTAAAAAAAATAATAATAATAATAACGACGACGTGGTGGTGCAGTAGGTAGTGCTGTCGCCTCACAGCAAGAAGATCGCTTGTTCGAGTCTTAGCTGGGTCAGTTGGTATTTCGGTGTGGAGTTTGCATGTTCTCCCCGTGTTCGCGTGGGTTTTGTATGTCTGTAGTGTATGTTTGTGAATGAGAGTGTATAAGTGTTTCCCAGTGATGGGTTGCAGCTGGAAGGGCATTCGCTGCGTAAAAACATGTGCTGGATAAGTTGGTGGTTCATTCCGCTGTGGCGACCCCAGATTGATAAAGGGACTAAGCCGAAAAGAAAATGGATGAATAATAATAATAACTTGGGAATCAGAGTGATCTACACATAGCAAAAAATTTAGGTAACAGTTATAAATGCAAGCCAAAGTAACTAGACAACAGTTACTATTAATGTATATTAATGCATATTCACGAAATGCTTTGTGTTACATATTTTTACTGATCCTACCACAACCATTTTTGGCCAGGCACATGACGTTGCCGTCAGACAAATGTTTGCTAGGATGTTGTGTTTGATTCGTAAACATAAGAAATACTGTAGTTCTAGCTTAAATGTGAACATGTATTTACTCATGTCACATGCACAAATAAGATTTGATTTCCTTTAAAGTGAATAAAATGTGAAACTGAACTGTGCACTTTTCAGATGCAAAAACTTCTAAGTGCCATCTGGAATTTTCTTCTATGATGAGCATTTTTCTCAGCCTCTTATGATTATGATCAGTTATTGCATGTTTAAAGCGATGAAAATAACCTACTCTTTGCCATAAAAGTGAAATCACTGAATCAAGACAAAGAAGCATGAGAAAAATGCTAATAATAGAAGACAATTTCAGATCCCACTTAGTGGTATTTGCATCTGATTCTGAACTCTTCATATTCATTGCTGAAGAGAGTTAAACTTTCTTTTCATGCATCCTATTGTTCATGGAATGCAGAAAGGTTTGTTTGAGCGTGTCTGTACAGATATCTATTTACATTTACTTCAGCTTGAGGTTTATTCCCTTCACATTTCACTTCTGGTGTAAAAGGGCTTTAATTTGTTCCAAAAATATGTTTGTTTGTTTTTAAATATTAAAATTAGCCCAGTACAGTTGAAAAAGTAACATATAGAATTACTTTTCTTAAAAAGTAACAAAGTACACTGTAAAAAAGAAACGTTATTTTATCGGTAACTGTCTGTATTTTTTTACAGAATTTTCCAGTTTTTCATTATACAGTGAAATACCTGTTGTTTTACAGATATGTTCTGTAATAAACAATTCTAACATTAGATTTACAGTTATTGCTTGTATTCTGGTATTACGTTATTTTTAAAGGAAATTTTCTGTATTTTCACAGAGTAACAAAATAGGGAAACAAAAATTCAGTCAAATTGTTTTTAGTGAAGAGTGTTTTTAGTGAGCATTGCAACACGGTTTCCCTTGCCGTGTTTGACCCTTTGCTTTACTTTGTTTGCCGCCTTTACGCTTGGGATTATCTGCACGCACCTGTTTGTTCCTGTTTCAACCTTTGATTACAAGACGATTCTCTTAATAAACTGCTATTTGATCCTCTGTTGTGCAGGTGTCCTCACATGACACTAACCTTGTTTTTGCTGTTAAATGATGACCAAATGTGTTATTTGTAAAAAAAAAAAATATAAAATAAAAAGAAAGAAAGAAAGAAAGAAGGAAAGAAAGAAAGAAAGAAAGAAAGAAAGAAAGAAAGAAAGAAAGAAAGAAAGAAAGAAAGAAAGAAAGAAAGAATTAGACGTTTGACAGTTTTGTATTTTTTCAAGCAAATTGTTTTGGAGTTTAATCTACATATCCTAAAAATATTTGTTAATATAATATATGGTTATATTTACAGTACAGTGTTTTATGACAACAGCAATTATTTGTACCTAAGCTTTTTTTAATTATTCTTAAAAAAAAATTTTCTCTGTTTCAAATGTATGCTAAAAGTGGAAAAATGTATGGAATATTTAGAGATTTCATGCATAATTACATGAATTAATCTGTATAATCGCATTAATTAATGTGTATAATTCCAGTATTAACCTGCATAATTACAGTTATAATCATAAGAATCACATTAATTTGTATAATTACAATAACCTGCATAATAACCTGTATAAACAATAATAATCTTTAAAATCACATTACTTAATCTGTATAATTACAATAAAAATATATATTTACAGTAATAATTTGTAAAATAACAGCAATAATCGGTGTAATTGCAGTGATAATTAGTAAAATGGCAGTAATTATCATTTTTTTCTCCATTTTTTTCACAGTTTAAATGCAAATTATCAACAGTAATAAACTGTAATTTAATTAATTTTGACTGTAATGTTTGTTCTGTATTTTTATAGTTTTTGCTTGTAATTTTGTTAAATGGTTATTTTCTGTAATTTAACGGAATATCTCTGGAAGCCCTGCTGCCAGTATTTTGACTGTTTTTTTACAGATTTTTTTTTACAGTGTACCACCAAATCAATAGCTGTAATTTCGTATCTTTTATAAATTGTTCTAATGTAAAACATGTATTTAAAACAAGGCTCAAGTGGTCTCTCAACACCATCATAAATAGTCACTGTAAACTCTGCACTTATTTACCTCATCAAAGAGTATAATTTTACCGACATTTCAGAGACAGTCCAAAAACGACAGTGGCATTTTCCACTGGCCAGTGTGTGGTTCCCATTTTCCTGGTGCTGGCTTTGCTTTGGGAGTGGTGTGTTTGGTCATTTTTTGAGGGCTCACAGGAAGAAATCTGGGCTTATCTTGGCTGGACGTATAGTTAGCAGTTATAATTTGTAACTTTTTTTTCCCTTTTAATTCATATGTTCTTAAAAATCCTGACTAAGAAGAAACTATTTTGGAGTTCAACGTAGACATGTACATTGCAGACTCTATAAAGATTATAGGAGCATATAACTGGCATAATTAAAGGGATAAAGAAATGGCAGTACCATAAAGAGAGCCGAGTCTAAAGAGGAGTCGTCCAGCCTGTTCATACTTAGGTCAAGCTCCTCTAGATTTGGCAGTCCGGAAAAACCACTGGGAGGAATGCTTGTTAAGTTATTCCCTGAAAGACAGTGCATTGGTTAACATGTTGAACGGCTGTGTTTATTACAAGACATAACCAACATAAATTACAGAGCGCCTCAGTGACGCATATACTTATGTCGGATCTTTCAGTCTGTCCAGACCTTACCAGGCAGCTCAAGTATGGTAACTTCCAGATTTGTGATGACGGGCAGTTCGGACAGGCCAATTTGCACACAGGACAATCGAGTTTCTGCCAATTGGCAGCCTTCTGGTAATGAGTCTGTTAGTGTGCTGTTAGATGCTTCATTCTCCTCTTCTTCTGCTTCCTCTTCTTCCTTACCCTCCTCTCCTTCTTCTTCCTCCTCCTCCTCTTCTTCCTCCTCCTCATCATCATCTTCCTCTTCTTCATCATCATCATCCTCCTCTTCTTTTTTTTTGGCTTTCTGCTCTTCTCCTTGGTCCAGAAGGCGTTTTTTCTCGTCTTTGAGTTCCCTCAGGATTGTGTTTAGTTTCCCCGCAGCACCGCCCCATCTCTCCAGCACGGCGTTCAGCTCCACCCACACACCCTCGGTTCGGCCCAGAACAGACTGATGACAGAACACGGCCGAATCAAGGCCATTAGTGTCACAGGAATGACCAGAAACACACTGAACAAACTAAAGGAACTAAATATAGTGGACAAATAGCAGAGGCAGGAATAAAGGGAGGTGGAAAATGAGAGGTTGAGCATTAAGACAGGAAGCAAAAATAGACTTATAATTAGCATTTATGGTATGGTCGTGCTATCTTGGACTGCCAGAATACACATGCTCGTTCCACTGTAAGAACAGTGGCGGCTTGTGCTGCAAAAGGCATTACTATGGGATGCAAATATTGTCATGAATTCAATATTTACTGTTTTCTCTTTTTTTCACCAAACTATTTGATCAAACAAAACTAGGAGAGTGACATTTTGACAGAAATAAAGCTTCACCTGTGTGTCCGTGGCAGTTTCGCTCTGTTGCTTCGTTCTTTGTGCTTGATTGGTTCTCTGTTCACCTGCAATTTCAGACATGAATTATTTAGGAGTTCAAATGTTTGGAGTCAGTTTTTTGTTTTTAAAGAAATTAATAATTCTTTGAATATTCCTTTTCATCATATTCTGTTGTTCAAAGTTTTTAGGAATGGCTTTTTATGTGGGTGGGTTTTATTTTTTATTATTCACTCATTCATTCATTTTCTTTTCGGCTTAGTCCTTTTATTATTCAGGGGTCGCCACAGCGGAATGAACTGCTAACTTATCCAGCATATGTTACTACGCAGCGGATGCCCTCCAGCCCATACTATACGGCCAATTTAGTTTATTCAATTCACCTATAGTGCATGTCTTTGGACTGTGGTTGAAACTGGAGCACCCCGAGAAAACCCACGTGAATACAGGGAGAACATGCAAACTCCACACAGAAATGCCAACTGACCCAGCCGGGGCTCGAACCAGCGACCTTCTTACTGTGAGACGATCGAGCTTTCCACTGCGCCACCATGACGTCCTTTTTATTATCATCTTTTTTCAATTTTATTTTTTTCTTTCTTCGCTTATGTAATATGTGGACAAAATATGTAAAACAGAGAATCCTTTTTTCCTGATTGTTTGTCTTTAATAAAAACCTATTTGACAAATTGAAAATTGGAGTTTTACTAGGCAAAGATGTATTAACTTGATATCTAGTAAATAAATTGGTCACACTTTATTTTGATGGTCCATTTGTTGAACTTAAGTTACATTGCATCTACATGCCAACTAATTCTCATTAGATTATAAGTAGACTGTTGGGGGTAGGGTTGGGGTTAGGGTTAGTGTAAGTTTACATGTACTTGCAAAGTTTCTTATAGTCAGTTAAATGCCTGTTGAAGGAGCTGTATCAACAGATGTTAAGCAGACAGTCTACTAATACTCAAATGGACCATCAAAATAAAGTGTTACCAATACATTTATGTTGTTGCAAATACACTTTAGTCTACTAAATGAACTTTACTCCTCCAAGAATCTTCACAACTCTTTTTGACATAATAATAACAAAACATTTTTGAGCTTCACATCACCATAATAAAATAAATTCTGACCTAACCCTAACCCTAACGTATCCTAAAAATGACATTTTGCTAATACAGTACATAAATAAAATCCATTTTAAGTATATTTTAATTAAGGTGTTTTTTTCTGAAGAGACTTTACAAACTTTTTCAAACATCTTAAAAACCTTACAGACCACACACTTTTAAACAGTGGGGTATAGTAGTGAGCAAAAAGTTAATTAAGTCACAATTAAGAACGTACGAACGTCACTCCGTTAGATCCAAGTTGTGTTTATTTTAAAGAAAATCAGCTAAAGTGCACTTTTCAAGCAAAACCCTGAAAGTTTTCCCAAGATTTTAAACAATAAACCTAAAAACATATTACTCATAGTTAAGAAAAACATTGTTAATACTTTTGTTTAGTTGTCAAATGCTAATAAATCATGTTTTTAGTTATATGCCTTCCATATGTGGTGATTCCACTAGGACAGTTGTGTGAACTTGGGAGCTAAAAACCAAATTACTGTAAAAGTGGTCTAGAGAAGTGAAGTTATAGCTCAGAGAAAACCCTATGTTTGCAATAACCACTTGCTTTCATATTTCATCATCAAATGAAATACAATGCTTGCAATATCAAGTGAAATAAAATATCAAGTATTCAAAGCCTTCAAAAACCACTGTAAATGCAGACAAACCTTTTTATTTTTGTACAAATAAATAAAAATATAATATAGAATTTTATAAATACGTAATTTTATTTAGATTTTGTACAAAATGCTCTATTTTGTTTTAATTCAAAATGTCTTGTTACTTAAAGTACTGTGTTACTGTATGTTACTCATTTGGTTTTTAATTTCTTTTGTAAAAGTAATCATAATTAAATTTATCCTAACTAAACCACTTTGAGAAACTCAAATCAAATCAGACTCCTCACAACTGTCTTATCCATCCAGTTCTGAGATTTCATCCTGTGCCACAGCTCTTATAATGAACATCACTGTAATTACTGCTCTACGCACCTGATGCTGAAGAAGAATCCACCAGTGGATGCTGTGAGTTTGAAACACCGGCCAGTTTAATCAGCGAATCCAGTACATTGAATGCTTCTCCTTTAGCCACTAAAGCCCCTAAGCACACACAGAACACCAAAAGAGCCTGCATGGTCCTGATCCGATCTGTTCAGATGCTCACTGTGTACCTGCAGGCTCACCTCCAGCTGCCCTCTTAAATTCCCTCTTAGTCAGCAGTGAGAAGCAGAAGAGGAGGAGAAGAAAACAGGGAGGAGATTACAGTACGTGGTTAGACGTGCACGAGGACCAACATTGCCAGGAGTTCACAAAAATATCAACCCCTCCTTATAAAGCCAGCAAACACTAGAGTTTTGGAAAAGAGGGAGAGAGAGACAGAGAGAGGGAAATGATGGTCAATGTCAGTCACGTCATGCCACAATGACACAGTGTTCACACCTTGTAGCACTTGAGATGGACAAATGAGAGAGTTGTCCAAACAAGAGCAGCCTGACTGACCCTGCACAGAGATCTCTGTCTGGCTCCACGTCTCGTCCTCGACATGTTCCCGCCTGGCACACTGCCATTAGCACGTATGCAAGAAAAAGACCTCGCCAAAGGAGAAAGACATGGTTTTGTAACTCATAAAACAAACACATGCATGGAGACAGACAAATGCAATGTGTTTTCATGGTACACAGATACACACTCTTCTTGTTTAATAGAGATTACATGATAATTTGTGTGTATCGCTGCAAAAAGTCATTGGATTCGATAATTAGACTGTAAAACTTGCACTTCTTTCTTTGAAATGAAATCTACTAGGGTTTCAATATAATCGTCAATGCCTATAATTAGTCGACATCAACTTTTTATGTTTTAAATTTAGTTTCACGATTTGATTATTATAACAACTGTTTTATCTAAACACCACTAGCATGAGCAATGTGCGTCATGTCATTCCTCATAAATGCTGTTGATTTATCATATCACAGCAGCAAAAGCTGGAAATACTAACACAATCTCACATCAATTCAGAACTCTGTGTCCAATTCGTATGAATTCGTACGTTTTACATTTTACTTTTACATTTTCACATGACTGAACTCGTACAAATTCATACGAATTAGCCAGTAAACTGACTAAAATAGTTATGTTCCTGGGGAGATTAGGCTGCAAATACACATTACACTGTAAAAAATAACTGTTAATTAACAGTTTCTATATTTTGTGATTCACAAGAGTTTTCCGTTTATTTACGGTTGTGAATTGCATTATGGGACCTTGTTCTGTCTCTGCTCTGTCGACTTTTGATGTTGAAAATTCCTCTCTAAAGTTTAACAAAGTGACTTTTATTAACATTTTAGTATACATTTTTACTAACATTTAGTATATAAATCAAAAAATGTATACTATTTGAATAAATATAACGTATAATAAATAATTTATAGAGAAATAAGTCTACAATAGCAGAAAATGTACTGGCAGTTTATTACAAGGTTTTTGTACCATAATATATAACACCAACCCAGATAATGTATCACTTTAAACTATTAAAAATGTTAATAACGTTACTTTTTCAAACTTTGGAAGTTGTTGGAAGAAAGATCAAAGTCCCATAATGCAATTTAAAAGCCTAAACAAATGGGGAAAAACAAAAACATGAATCACAAAATATGAAAAACTCCTAATTTAATGATATTTTTGACAGTGTGCAGGGGGTATTACGGATGATATTCCACCAGAAAAGGCAAAGCCACCTTAGAGGTTTTTGTTTAGTAAATTAGCCCAGCCTTTGTAGGCAGAACCTTTCAAATGTGCTGTCAGAGAAGTTGTTGGTGTGCTGTCTTTTCAAGTGAATGAGTGTCACAGGCTAAGTTAGGCGATCCACGGCTCTGCACATTTTGTATGCTTTTCTTATCTCTTATCAAGAGCCATGCAAAAAGGACTCAGGAGGGAGCAAACTGCATCTTACTCTGCAACACTGTAAATTTAAATCATGCTTTTTTCTAGAACGTCCATTTATATAATTTCTAGTGGTAGAAAGAGTACTAAAAATCATACTCAATAAAAGTACCATTACTTGCCTAACAATGTAGTGCAAGTAGAGTAAAAATATTTGTTGTGAATATTACTCGAAGTATGAGTAAAAAGTAGACCTTTCAAAAGTACTCAACAGTAGTGAGTAGTAAGTATTACACTGTAAAAAGCTGATGCATTTAGATGTAAACATTTAATGTGTGTAAACGTAACATTCTGTAGTGCATTTAGTTATTGCCCAGCAGGCACACAACGTCATAAGACATTAATATTAGATTAGATTTAGGTTGTGATGTCAGGTAACTAAAATTCAATGTCTAGCCAGTGTCTAAGGACAACATTATTTTGATGTCCAATAACGACATGAAATGACATTGATATTTGGTTGATTTTAGGTTGTGTTAGAAGCTGACCAAAATCCAACCTCGAGCCAACAACTTAAACCAACGTCATATTGACGTCAAATACTGACATTTATTTGTCAGGTATGGCAACCAAAATCCAACGTCTGATAGACGTCATAGTGGTAACGTCCACACAACGTCAAGCTGTAACATCATTAGACGTTGATATTTGGTTGATTTTAGGTTGACCGTTGGACACTGACGTCGGCCTGACGTTGGGTTCTGATGTCAATTTTCATTTCTAAACAAAATGCAACATCCCCATGATGTTGGGGTACAACGTCAATCTAACGTCATGTTGACGTCTTGTGCCTGCTGGGTGTTTAAG
Organism: Danio kyathit; assembly: GCA_903798195.1. Classification (NCBI taxonomy): domain Eukaryota; kingdom Metazoa; phylum Chordata; class Actinopteri; order Cypriniformes; family Danionidae; genus Danio; species Danio kyathit. The sequence continues at coordinate 555,476 of CAIGQS010000019.1, forward strand.
GCCATTTCGGTCATCATACAGTAAACATCCGCCCTCTTCTCATCGATGACATGCATCTAAACAGTCTCTGGGTTAATGTGTGTAAAGATTTTGGACATCTTTACTGGACAATTTTAATGCTTCCAAACAGTTTGCTGCAATTATAAATTGCCATGTCTTAAGGTAGTTCATTATGATGTGATTTACCTTCTACGTGCAACTTGATTGGACAGGATCCCCCTGGGAGGGTTCTCCTATAGACTGGAAAAAATAAATAGTGACTGCAGGTTGAAGGAAAGTAGTGGAGTAAAAGTACCGATACAGCACTAAAAATGGACTCAGGGGAAAGTAAAAGTACACATTTTTAAAACTACTTAGTAAATTATCATTTCTGAGGAAAACTACTTAATTACACTAGTTTCATTCATTAATTTTCTTTTCTGCTTAGTCCCTTTATTAATCAGGGGTCGCCACAGCGGAATGAACCACCAACTTATCCAGCATATGTTTTACGCAGCGGATGCCCTTCCATCCATTCCAGCTGCAACCCATCACTGGGAAACATCCACACACACTCATTCACACACATACACTACAGACAATTTAGCTTACCCAATTCACCAATAGCGTATGTCTTTGGACTTGTGTGGGAAACCAAAGCACCCGGAGTAAACCTACGCCAACATGGGGAGAATATGCAAACACCACACAGAAACGCCAACTGACCCAGCCGAGGCTCAAGCCAGCAACCTTCTTGCTGTGAGGCGATTGTGCTACTCACTACGTCACCGTGTAGACCTACAGTATTTTGAGTAATTGTAATTTGTTACTTTACACCACTTCTCTAATGAATTTCATCTGTGTAAGGCAAAACCGCAATCTGTAGCATAGCACAAATCCCTGAATGAATGTTACGAAGTGAAGTAAAGTGAGCTGTAAATGTGTAAATGATCTGTGCAGGTGTAATATAGTCTACTGTAATTAATTAATTTACCTCTGCCTGTTTTAAAGGCATTTCATTGCGTGCATAAATGACCTATTAAAAATTACGAACATGCCCACTCTTTTTTTTATTTCATTTTATTTTATTTTTTTTTTAGATTTGTTTACATATTTTTCTATGTTTTATTTTACAGTTTTGGTTTTACATTTGGTCAAGGACTTGTTTACACTTGTACTTTTTCATGGCACTTGACTGAATGACAAGTACCATGAAAAGGTGCAAGATAAATTAAAAGATCTTAAAATAAAATATAAAATAAATATATAAAATAAATCAAATAAAACGATAAGTAAAGCTATTGATATCAGTATAAAATCAATCATTTATTTATCTGTATATTAGTCAATGGATTCATTGATATAAATACTGTATAGTCATTAGTGACAGCCCTAAATTCTACTGGGTTTGATGCTTTTTTTATTCTGAAGCAAAAGACATTCTTACATTGTACTGTAGCTGTGTCCAAATAGTTTTGTATTTAATTTCAGTACTAATTTGGCTAATTATAGTGAAATTATAGATTTCAGATGTGTAATTGATTGTGGAGGAGGAAAGGAGGATGTTTGAAAAGGCCAGAGTTAAGGTTGGATGAAGGTCTCACACACACGTACAAACAGAAGCTCTTAGGGTCACAATGTGTAGGGAGAGATTGTTTGCATTTACATTTACACCATAAAGTATCACGGCAGAGTGAGATACTGCCATGCAACTGTTTAAATTTGCTCAGACAACATGAGGAACAAAATGGGCAACAACTGTGTATGTTGACATAGGAAGCATATTTTTTTACATTCACACCTTGTGGCATCATCATGCCACTTTTTTAAGATTTCTCAAAAGTTTTAATCGGATTTTTATTCAGACATTATTATAGATTTAAATTCATTATGGGGATTTACAAGGTTCAAGACACCCTGGAGTACTTTTTTTGAAATTTTAACAGATTTGTGTGTGTTGAGCATCAGTTAAGACAACATTAGCACCTGTCAGCTTTAATGGTGGGGAAATCTGGATAATTTTGAGCTTTTGTCAGCTGATTTCATCTTCCGGGTTAAAAATTACTTTTTCGCATCAGTTTCTCATTAATATTCATAGCAAAGTTTTCTTATCCTATGAGAAGACCCTGCTTCTTAATTATTCATAAGAGCACATGCTTTCCAAGGCAAGCCAGACCTGCCAAGCTGTGAGACCCAATGACTGGGTATGACCGCGTCAGCGGTTGGCACGGGTCGTATGTGTTTGTTTCCATGATCCACGGGGTTTGTTGCATGTTTTTCCCCGCGATGCTGTCAGGGCCAATATAGCAAATGGTTTGCAGCAAACATTTTATGTCATGAGAGCTGTACGAAAATTGGAGAATGGCGGACTTTGTCTTTTATCAGTTGAGTTTGTTACCATTCAGACACATCGCCTATATCCGTCCAGCTGTGTTCGCCTATGTTTAATATCTTCCAGATCACCGGCAGGAGTAATGGTTGGAATAGATAGGGCAAGAGACCTGCTGCACTGCTATCCACTGTGTCTACATTCAGACCCGGGCATTGAGGAGGAGAGAAGTCCTCCTCATTTATAGTGTTTATGTAAACATGATTCTCTTTATGATGATATAACAAATTGTGGTTACGCGTATATGAAATTTTGAATAACAAATGTAGCAGGACATTAAATTACTTACTGTTCATTTATTTGCATTTTAACTTTGTAAACCATAAAATCATGGGTCTCCTCACAGTTTAAATCTCATTTTGTGAGCCAACTGACAACAGTTGTTTGCTCCCTTTTTTTTCCCCCTGCTCTGCCGGCCATGCTCACTCCGCCCTCTGTTTACAGTTCTCCAGGCCCATCTCAGAACATTTTTTGAAAACTTTCTGAGGTAGACTTGAACAGAAAAAGAGGGTGGCCCTTTAAAATGAATTTTGCTTTTAATTAGATTCAGACATCATTATACTGTAGATTTAATGTCATGTTATTACAGATATAAGAAGTTTTATTTAGTGCTGGGCAAAGATTAATCACACCCAAAATAAAAGTTTGTTTTGACATAATATATGTGTATTATAAATAATTATTATGCATATGTGATACACAGACAAACAAAACTACACAAAACCATTTTGTTACATATATATTTTATATCTAAACATAAATTTAAAAAATAATTATATGCATGCATGTGTGTATTTATATATACATAATAAATATATACAGTACAAACACACACATATTATGTCAAAACAAACTTTTTTTTTTGAATGTGATTAATCTTTACCCAGCACTAATTTTATTTTATTATAGCCAAATTTGTCTTAATAATGTTCATATTCATGTTACATTAATATTGCTTTAATTGTATTTATTTATTTTTATTAAAGGTGATTTTCCCTGAAATTCTGGAAGGAGCCTCTTTGTTTGATCTGTCAATTAACAGAGGAAAATGTTCCTCTCAACCCCAAACTACCCTGGTTTTGCATACAAAGAAGCGCAAACTAATAGATTTTAGTTTGCTGCAGGCCAAACGTGTCATTGCATTAAAATGGAAAGAGGCTCAAAGGCCCTCTTCTAATCAATGATCAAGGAAATGTCCTGTAATCTTGCTCTGGAAAAACTGACATACATTATCAAAGAGAAGTTAAAAGACTTCTATAGCATTTGGAATCCCTTTCTACACTTCTGCAACCAATTGGACCTGACAGCAGAATAGAATCTAAATAAAACATCAAGGTTAAATAGTGAATTACTGTTGATATTGTATGTAAATAATTATACTCTATATTGACCCCATTTTTTCCTTTATTTTTTCTTTATTTTTTTCTTTCTTTATTCATTCATTTTCTTTTCGGCTTAGTCTCTTTATTATTCTGGGGTTGCCACAGCAGAATGAACCACCAACTTATCCAGCACATGTTTTACGCAGCGGATGCCCTTCCAGCCACAACCCATCTTTGGGAAACATTCATACACTACGGACAATTTAGCCTACCCAATTCACCTATATCGCATGTCTTTGGACAGTGGGGGAAACCGGAGCACCCGGAGGAAACCCACGCAAATGCAGGGAGAACATGCAAACTCCACACAGACATGCCAACTGACCCAGCTGAGGCTCGAACCAGCGACCTTCTTGCTGTGAGGCGACAGCACTACCTACTGCGCCGCCCCTTCTTTTTTCATTTATTTATTCAATTTTTTTACTGTTGTTATTATTTTTAAGTTTTGTACGTTGTCCTGGAGTGGTTTTGTTTTAAAATGTTCAGATGTTTAGATGTCTTGTTTTAATGTTGAGAAAAACCCAATAAATATAATAATTTAAAAAAGGCAATTTTCCATGTAATTTGACATCTTTTGCTTACTTTCATTTAATTTTTATTGTCATGTTCCTAAAGGTTTACATTTATTGTTTGTTTATAAAATAGATAATAATAATGATATATAAATTAAATTACTTAATAATTTCATATAAACATCTTATTAGTTACTATCAAAACTAAATTTACTTTTATAAATTGAAGACACAATGTTTAGATTCCTTTGTCTAAAATTCTCAGCACACAAATAAGCTCCCTGAATCTCTGCTTCCTTAAGCACTCTTTTAAATGGATGGCCCTGTATTACAGTCCAAACAAACAGTGGGTTAAAGTAAGACAGCATCTATAATTTTACTCTATCTGCCAAAACCACTTTGCTAGACTGTCACTCCTCATACAAATGTCAGTCCTGCATGAGTCAGTGTGAGTGTGTTCTGCTGACCTGTCCGCTGTCCAACCCTCTGCCCCAAACACGTCCTCTGAACCAGCACTGTGTTTCAGCTGTTACATACTCTCAGCATAAGCTGGCTGCGGTTACTGAGAACATGCACAGAAACAGATAGAAAATGAAGATCTGATTATCCATTAGACTTCCAGAATAAAAAACTCTACAAAGCTCTAAAATTGTATATCATTGCAATTTAAAACTTATTAGAAATGATCCCACTATTTGTGTGTGAACTGTACTGTATGTGTGTGTGCTTTGTGATGTCCTGCTCTGGTAGTCTTTTAAGGGAAGGTTCAAGGCTAGTTGGTGGTTCTTTATTTAGGCCAGAGGGATCCAAAATAGCATAGCATATCATCGTGATGTATGTTCTGGAGCCATTGGTTTAAGTTTGATGCTTTCATGCTAACATGTCAATGATGCTGTCTGATTTGGACATATAGAAGGATGACAGGGTTTCTGCAGGTTTCATAAAATCAAATTTAAGACGTTTAAAGACCCTTTTAAGACCGTTATGAATGACAGTAAATAATATTTGACTAGATATTTTTCAAGATACTTATATACAGCTTAAAATGACATTTAAAGGCTTAACTAGGTTAATTAGGCAGGTTAGGGTAATTAGGCAAGTTATTGTATAACGATGGTTTGTTCTGTAGACTATCAAAAAAAAATTTAGCTTAAAGGGGCTTATAATATTGTCCTTAAAATGGTGTTTAAAAAATTTACAACTGCTTTTATTCTAACCGAAATAAAACAAATAACTAATAATTCTGAATTAGTTGCCATGTAACTTAAATTCAACAAACGGACCATCAAAATAAAGTGTGACCAAAAATTATTTTGATGGATTGTTGGGGATTATATGGTTGTCTGTCTGATTGTGTAACTTTACTTGGACAACTTGTAAAATGAAGACCTGTTTAAAATGATTTAAGACCTACAACACAATATTTCTATGAATTTGAGACTTTATAAGGCAGGGATGTCTAACTGAATTCCTGTAGGGCCGCAGCCCTGCACAGTTTAGTTCCAACCCTAATTAAACACACCTGATCAAACTAATTAAATGAGTCCTTCAGGCTTATTTGAAACCAGTAAAGTCGCGGTCACACTGGACTCTATCCTCCATAGACTTCCATTCATACGCACGCAAATGCGTCAGACCGGAAACGCAGTCATGCGTCAGATTTCGCAGGTTGCTGCGGTGCGAAGTTCAAACTTGGTGAACTCTGACCTGCGAAATCGCATCACTTGACTGCATGAGACCAATCCAGGATCCAAAACATGACCTCTCTGAACAGAAATTTAAAACATGGAGCAATCGCTCGCTTTTTTAATGTCTAATCATCTTGTTTAATCCCGCACCTTTTCACAGCGCCGTATGACAGAATTTCGCAAGCTCAAACTCTAGTGTGACTTCGGCTTAAGTGTGTTGAAGCAGGGTTGGAACTAAACTGTGCAGGGCTGCGGCCCTCCAGGAATTGAGTTTGACATCCCTGTTTTAAGGCCTAAAATTTTGTATTTGACATTTAAGACATTTTGAGACTTTTAAAGACTCCGCAGACACCCTGGATGAAGATGGAAATCGCATAAATAGCAATATATGCAAATTACATATATGATATACAAGTTCATATTTGAATTTTACACATATTAAACATTTTATGAACTAAAATATTGTAAATGACTATACATTTAAAATGCAAAAAGAGCTAAATATATATCAATGTTTTTTTTTTAACCACTGGAATTACAAATTTGACCATATATAAACATATATACTATATATTTGAACATATATGTACATGTTTGTAATTCCAATGGTTGAAAAAGATATATGTAAGTGAACATTTTGATATATGACATATATTTTATATTTGTTTGTCATATATGCAATTTGAACGTTTCCATGGCATGAAAAGTAAGAAAAGGAACTAAAATATTCTAAATGACTATTCATTTAAAATGCAAAATGTCATGTCTTTTGTAGTAAGGACTTTTGCAGTTACAAAATAAGAAAATATGCTATCGAGCAGCTAAGACAAAACATGTGAGTAAGTAAGGTTCCACCTCTGGACGTAATTATAGAAATTATGGTGGAATTTGGGTAATGGGACGTCACAGTAAATCAGCTGTTTATCACTAGTCTTAGGACTGAAAAGATTAGATGCTTCCCATGATCTTTTACTCACAAATGTGTTTATCTTGGTTACTTAGGCCAAGAACATATGATACTTTTGAACTCTAGTAAAACTGCACTCAAATTTTTAATACAAAAAAGTTTTAACTTTTCATAAAGACACAAACATCAGAGTTAATTAAAAACCTCACAAACTTTGCAATAAAATCTAATGAGGAACAATCTGCCAATAGGGACAGAAATGTTAATGGAGAAAAGGTTTTCATTCTACTCTGACATTTAAGCATTTCACAAAAGGTTGTTAATATCTCAGAACAAAATATCTTATATCTTATTTTTAAACGTGACATGAATGTGATATTTTATGCCATTTATATTAACTACATTTTCTCTGCACTGGTTTAAGACCCTTTAAAGGCCTCAGTTTATAAAAGAGTGAATTAATGTTCTTTCAAAAAATATCATTTCTACATTTATTAATTTAGCAGATGCTTTTTTTGTCCCAATGCTTCCTTGCCTTGCTTTTCTTAAATTTTCTTTAAAAAAACAGAAATAAAACACGTTGGAATGGAATAAAATTAATATACAAGTCAATGGTTAATCACATTTCTCATAGTATCATTTTTGTGTACATCAGAAGAATGAAATTCAGGTCTGTAACAACATGATAGTCAGTAAACTGCAGAAACCCTAGTAGAAATAGAAGTACCCGGATGACCTACTGCTTCCAGCAAGATTCTGAAGCATGCATCCAACGTACACTTTACTGTCCCATAAGGCCATCCAAGAGAATTCATAAATGGGAGTGAAGCGACACAACTGTTAAGGTCATGTGATAATGAGAACATGGTGGACATATACTGTAGTACCAACCATAATGCTCGTATTCCTACTATATACAAGTTCATGAAGTAAATTTAAATTCAATGTAGTACCTATTCAGGCCTATTTATCTCATATTTATTTCACTTCACAGCATTTGTGCATTCAAACAACTGCTGTAACTTTATAGATTATGCAAAATCACATATTTTCTATATGATTTGGCCAAGAAACCTATGGGAAGGGCAATATTAAGTTATTTGCCTTCAACCAAGCACTGATTACGTGCTACTGGTCTCTTTGGTTACAGTCCTGTTCATGCGTATATGACCAGTGCCTGGCACAGGAACGGAGCTGTGATGCTGCTCAGCAAATGATTGGCAAATGCAGGTGACCGGTGGATAAGTTTAGAAACTGATATGGGGTTGTTGCTTAGGCTGCCAGAGAGACCAGTGCCAAGGACTTATTGTCATAACTCGAGTTCTCCTGCCTGTTGTCTCTGACATTCCTCCTCTATTTATAGCCCATACCATCCCTAACCCCTTTCTGCCCCACTCCCTTTCCTTTTTCACCCATCCCGCGCTCTCTCTCTGATAGGAAAGGGGAGTGACAAAAGCCTTTGTCTTTTCTAAGCCATCCATTCCAGCCATAAAGGCCAAGGCAGGTGGCCCTGGGACTCTTTGTCCTGTGTCTGCCGTGAAGAGAGGAGCGCTGGATTACCTGTGAGGAGTTTACAGAACATTTCAAATAAGAAAACTCCAAACCCGGGACAGCCATGGATGATGTATATAAAGCAGCGGTAAGTTATGGGCACAGTAATTAGAGTTGAAGACAAATTTATTATTTTTTTTTATATTTCCCATGTGATGTTTAACAGAGCAAGGATTTTTTTTTCACAGTATTTCTTATTATATCTTATTATCATCTGGAGAAAGTCTTTTTCTTTTAGTAATAAAAAAGTTCAACTGCTAAGGTCAATATTATTCACCCCTTAAGAGATTATTTTATCTCATTTGCTGTTGTCCAATGACTCCGCTAATTAACTAAAACATCACTTGGGAAATATTTGAAAGAGAGCTAAAATTTCCCCGTAGAGTTAAAAATTTTGTCTTTAAATGTATGAGCATTTAACTCCCCTTCAAGCAGTCTGTACGGAAAGTGACCCTGTAATAAACCCCCATAAATAGTTTTGCATGCAAATGTCAGCAAAATGAAAAATTAATAAATGATAATTTAACAGCTTACCTGTCCTTAACCATTTCCTTCCTCTTCAAATGGCTGATTTCTGCATTATAACTAATAATCAACCAGACAGATCAATGAGAGCACTGCCTGCAGGTTAGCACTCAAGGTTAAATCAATAAACGGGACATTTGAGAGAGCTACTTTGGAGCCTTTTTAAAGGCATAGAGCCTAATGGCACAGAAAACACCGTCAAAATGGATTTGCTCAATAATTAATCAACAAAACTGGTGAAAAGTGTAGGTTGAAGCTGGTAAAATATTGAAGGGTCACAGGCACTGAGGTTGAATCATTTCACAATGAGGGTGTCTGGTGTCTGAAGACCGTTAAGCGAGTGACAGCTGTCATTCCTGTAAAGCACAGACCTTAGTCGGTCTATGATGAACGACAAGCTATATAGTCTTACACCAAATTGTATTTTTAGTTCTGAGTCAACTGGAGCCAATTTTGAGTTCTCTCTTGAACCTAACAGGTGGAGAACTTGACAGAGGAGCAGAAGAATGGTAAGTTCCTCTTTAAATCTGTCATGTTGCTGGATTTAGTGTGATTTTACATAAATACCATTCTTTAACTTATGAATGTCTTTGGTGTGACATTTGTGCTTGTGACTGTACCTGGTAGAGTTCCGTGCTGCGTTCGACATCTTCGTGCAGGACGCTGAGGACGGCTGCATCAGCACTAAGGAGTTGGGGAAGGTGATGAGGATGCTGGGCCAAAACCCCACTCAAGAAGAGCTTCAGGAAATGGTAGACGAAGTAGATGAAGATGGTATGTCACTCTTTTAAGACATCATTTATTATCCTCAAGTTTGTGGTACGTTCATAGACATAAAGTTAATGTTACAAAACCTGTTACTGGGGCAAAACCTGAAAAGGTAAGAATATGTATCTTTAAGATATCTACAGATCATTAGGTACTAACATGCAGGGCGACAGCTGTATGAGATCCAAAAGTTTACGTTCATATAATTATTAATCACCTGTTCCTAAATGGTCTGTTTCTAAGAGTTAGGGGGACATATCCCCCATCCCCCTGGTTGCTACGCCCCTGCTAACACGTAACCTTATGTGACAGCTTTTGTATTTTTATTTCTGAAAGTGTATGAATTGGGATTTGTTTGTTCACTGGTGGTCTCTGTGGGATGAAGGTAGCGGGACAGTAGACTTTGATGAGTTCTTGGTGATGATGGTGCGCTGTATGAAAGAGGAGAGCAAAGGAAAATCAGAAGAAGAACTGGCTGAAGTCTTCCGCATGTTTGATAAGTATGGATTTTTATCAAAGCATGTTAAGGATGGCATTATATATATTACCATTTAAATCTATTGCAAAACCACGTTTTATTGTCTTGTTAAGAAATGGAGATGGTTACATTGACTTGGATGAGCTGAAGAACATGCTGGAGTCCACAGGTGAGGCCATCACTGAGGATGACATCGAGGAACTCATGAAGGACGGAGACAAAAACAACGACGGCAAGATTGACTACGACGGTAAATTCATATAACAAACACTCTATTATGGATATTTACTCAAAATATGTATTTCGACAACTGATTTTACATTTACCTTACATCCCCACAGAGTTCTTGGACTTTATGAAGGGTGTCGAGTAAAATCCTGCCAAATGAAACCATTTCATTCCCTGAACCAATGCTGCCTGCCTCTCTGACGTCACCACACGGACACTCAAGTAGAAAGCACGAAAAATGATCTGCATTTCATTTAGTTCTGAAAAGTTGTTAAAATTAATCAATCGTGTCAAACTGCTGCCCAAATTATTCGTGTTATTTGTGCTCAAGTAAAAACATTTTCTGTACACAATTTTCTTGTTTTTAAAAATTATATACACATATTTTCAGCGTCATTCACATGATAAAAACGTGTTTTTTCTTAACTCCTGTACACTGACAATTACCATCCCTTGAAAACACCAAATTACACTCCCCCGAGTCCTGAACGCAAATTTGAATGCTCCCAAGCATTTTGTTTTTAAAAGAAGTCTCATAGATGTCTAAACAGTCGTCTTGGCTAAAACAAGACTAAATTTGGGCTGTCAGTGAAATTCTAATAGACGTCTAAGAATATTCCAAAACTAGACTAGTCATGAAAAACAGAAATTAATGATTACAAATATAAAGTCTGATTAATCTGTCTATTTTGGGCTATTCTTAGATTACCACTGACAGCCCAAGTTTAGCCTTGTTTTAGCCAATCTGTCTACGCGTAGATGTTTATTAGACGTCTACTGAACACAAAATTGTTTGCTGGGCTTTATGAAATATTTGTCTGGAAATTTCCTAGTATCACAACCTGAATGCAAAGTTTACACTTCCAGTAAAAACCCACCTTGCACTACACAGTTCTCACAGTTGCTCTCCAGAGACAAACATGCTTGATAATACATTCTCTTTCTCACACTCACACAGAGAAGCAAATGGGCATATTAGATGGGCAATTCAATTTATTAACACATTACACCAAATTGAGTGAAAGCTATAGGTGAACAAGCAACAACAACAGTGAGGGCACCTCAGTAACATGACATTTCACCAAGTCACCAAAACCAAACCATTCATGTTCAACTTTCCAAACCTGGGTTGTCCAGTGGTTAACACAACAGCAGTTATAAAAAAAAAAAATAGATGTATATTTTGTATTTATTTTGTTACTCCCTGAAAGCACCATCACAGGCATTGTCAAATGTATTTTTTTTGTTCATGATACAAGCATGTAATTACAGGAAGCACAGCCAAAAGCAATTGGAAAGATGAAATGACTTTTGAAATGGTGTGTGTGTCAACTACACTTTCATTTTGATCTAATCCATTTATGCACTCTGATAAACCTCCAAATCTTTTAAAAACACTTTTAAATGTAGCATTTAAAAGCTGTCAAGAAGGCAAAACCAACGATGACACAAAATGGAAGCATTTCAGAGCTGTGAAGAACACTGTAAACTACAATGCAAGCGTTAAGAGTTCACACACACTGGGAAGTTAGGTGTATCCTCAAGCCGTGAGCTGCTGGAATGATAGGGATTGTGTGGTGAGCTTGTCTATGGGGTCTGGGTTAGGAGTGGAGAAAGAGGAAGGGTGTAGCTCAGGGTGGTTCAAACAGTTTCAGTTGGCGAAAGTACGCTTGACGGCTGCAACAATACATTTGGCACTGATGCCAAACATGTCCAGCAGCTCCTGTGGTTTCCCGCTTCGAGGCACACGGCTCACGGCCAGCCGGTGCACCACAATGCCAGGTTCTTCACCCACTGCAGACAGAACAGCCTCGCCCAGACCACCTACAATGAGAGCAGAAGAACCAACATTAAAGACCTCTCTTAGCACAAAATACTCAGGAAAAAAAACAAGGGGGAAAACTATTTTCTTTTCTGTTAATATTGCTATTATTTGATTGGAAAGAGCAGCTCACCCTCTTTGTAATGGTCCTCCACAGTGATCACTTTTCCTCCTGTGGCACGAGCACTCGCCACAATAGTGGAGGCATCCAGGGGCTTAATGGTGAATGGGTCAATAACCCTAATGTTCACACCTGGCAAATAGAGAGAACATCACAATTTTATACACATTTATTACACACCATAGTAGTATGAAAAAAATGTAATTATTGCTCAATCATTTTGCAACAAGGTAGAGAAATGGTGGTCCATAACAACATCAATAAAAATCAACTTGATCACTTAGATTAACTTCTCGGGGAAAAAATAAATAAAAAATTCTTATATATGGATATTTCTTCACGGCATTCACCCGTTTCATCTCCCACTATTTATTAACAATTGAAGGGGGTTCAGATCCAAAAGAGCCATCTGATATTTTATTCTAAAATGAGCATTTTTCTCAGCCTCCTATGATTACGTTGAGTTAGTCCACTGTAAAAGGCAATGAAAAGAACTTAAATCAGCATAAGTGAAATTACTGAACATACACACAGGAGCCTGAGAAAGATGCTCATTTTAGAAGAACATCTCAGATGACACAGAGGGCTTTACATCTAAACTCTTCAATTTAAGTCTGAATTACACACTTCCATTCTCAAGTAAGATATTTTATGGTTTTATCTATATTAATAAATTATACCCAACTTGAATTGCAAGATTCAATAGTCTTGATTCATATTGGTCTAAAATGAAACTGGGAATGTTAATGATTTTAAATGTAATACAGTATCATAGCCAGTGGATGCAGAACAAACCTTCTTTGGCTAGTTGGTCATGTGCTGCCAGCGCCTCATGCAGGGTGACTCCAGCACCAATAACAGTCACCTGATCTTTGCTGGACTGCCGCACCACCTAGAGGATAGAAAGAGAATTTAAGAAAAGCCCTTGTGAAGCAGACAGTTCACAGCTGTCAGACAAAAGGCCCTATATTTGTGCACTGCATTCAAAAAAGCATTATAAGTTTCAGCACTGCTGCCAACTAATTCTTGATGTAGCTTGAAACTTCATTGTTTGTTTTTTTCCTCACCTTGGCTTTCCCAATTTCAAATTTCTCCTCAGAATCATAGATGACGGCAGTGTCAGGTCGACTGGTTCGGATGAAACAGATACCCTGGAGAAAAGAAAAAAAAAGAAAAAAAAGAACAGCATAAACACTGAGCTAAATAACAGCCGGTTATGATTATTGATAATTAAGAGTGATAACTAACTATAAGACTAAGTTAAAACCATAAACCATACCTTTGTATTGGCTGCAAGCTCCACAGATCTCTCAGTAGACACTCCATCGCTAGGGTAAAACACTGTGCATGTTGGGATAGCGCGGAACATGGCAAGATCCTCCAGAGCCATCTGTGAGGGACCATCCTCACCTAATCAAACATCAGAAATGATGAAATGCTTCAATAAAATCCTCAATGATCAATAAAAGGGACAGTACAAAAGATTTGACAAAGAATTACATTAAGATGAACTACAATAAAATCACCATATTTCACTTACCAATGGAAACGCCACAGTGAGAGCCAACCAGGTTGACGTTAGACTGGGAGATGGCTGCCATACGGATGTGGTCGTAGGCACGAGCAAGGAAGGCGGCAAAAGTGCTGGCGAATGAAACAGTGCGCTCACGAGTGGCACAACCAATGGCCACGCTCACCTGAACAGCAGAAGAAGAAGAATAGGTTTAATATGCAATATTACAAAATTCATATATAGATATTTTGTGTTAATTAACCAAAACTAATATTCAAAAGTTTAGGGTTGGTATAGTTCACCAGAGTGCATTTAACAACATTAATTCATTTAATGCATCCTTTAGCAAACAAAAGTTAAAGTAAAAGCATACTGATCTCATACTTTTGAATATTTAATAACAGTTTAAATATGTAATGCATAACTAAACAAACCTGGCTACTTATAGCTGAAATTAATATTCTAGTATTTAATTTCATAAAAACATTATTTTGACCTCTGAATGACTGTTTATAGAGGAAGTCTTTCTGATTATGGGAAGTTATGTTCTATTGAGTAAGCACTTAGCAGTGATAAATGTTAGTCAGAAAGTGAATAGTAACAGATAACATTTGAATGGGTGAGGTCAGGTATTTTACAATGCACTATAAAAATAGTGCACCACACCACCTTCAACTTGTCACAAAGCTCTACAAACGGTTTACAGAATCATTCATCTGTGACATACATGACACACACTTTCAGCCAACATACTTTTTGAGGTTATGCTTGTTAACTGTCAGCATAAAAGGGGAAAAACGCGGTTACACACCATGTTCTGCTCGGCAATGAAGCACTCAATGTAGCGATCAGGATGAGCCTTCTTGAACATATCAGCAAAGGTTGAGTTCTTGGTATCACCATCCAGTGCCACCACACGAGTACTGGCATCACCCATCCTTTTCAGGGCCACACCGTAAGCCTTCCTGGTGGAGACCTGAGTGGGCAAACAAAATCAAATAACTAACAGGTCCTACTTTAAAAAAGTTACGTTTATTTTATTTATTTTTTTTTAAAGAGATTAACTTTTTAAAGACAGATAGTAAAAAAAGACAGACAGACAGAAAGAGTGCTGTCGAAGCATTTCAGTAAAAACTTATGACCTGCTTAAAAATGCATAGAAAACAATTCTTCAATGAGTTTAAAATAACGCTCTTCTTTTTAAAATTTGGCTCAATTTACAACCCCCTAGAGTAAAAGAGTTGAGTTTTACCATTTTTGAATCTATTCAACCAAACTCAGTGTCTGGTGGAAACACTTTTAGCTTGGCTTAATCATTAAATCAGATTAGACCATTAGCATCTCACTCCAATGACCAGAGAGTTTTGATAATTTCCCTATTAAAGCTGGACTTTTCTGTAGTAACATTGTGTACTACGTCTGACAGAAAATGAAAAGTTGCTATTTTCTAGTCAGCTATGGCTAGAAACCATACTCTCATTCCGGCGTAATAATCAAGAAATATTGCCATCATACCATGGCTGCAGCAGGCACATGAATATATATAATGCAGCACCTGAAAAAAGTTCTGAATCATCTCACAAATGTCTCCATGATTGAGAGGCATGCTCCCTGTGCAAGCAGGTGGTCAGTTATATTGATAGAAGCTAGCCAATTTTCAGGTGCTGTATAATATCAACATATTATTGTTATAATACAAAACAATAATATGTTGCCTTCAAATATTATTCAAATTAAAGAGTTACTTCATTTGTTACTCTATAAAAACCTCAATTCTGTACTAGTTCCTGGATCACTTCCGAATCATTGCATTGTATTTTTAGCAGTATGAATTTTTTAGTCAACTTATTAGGGTTGCACGGTTTACCGGTACTATGGTAGTATCGCGAAACTATGATTCCAAAATACTGGCGGTGCCAGTTTTACCATTACTATTACCAGTATTACTTTATGGCTATTTCATGCCAAGATGGATATACATAAAAATATTACATGATAAAAACTAATTCGTATTACAATAAAAAGTTACTTGGATAAATATATAAAATATAAATAAATAAAATTCACACAAAAATATATTCAAAGTTAAATCAGATTTTTGATTTCAATTTTTAATAAATAATTTAAGATTTTTCCTGGTGATACCTTTTTAAAAATGTCCATCAAAATACTCTCCTTATAAAAATTGTCTAATTGTATTCAAACTTCCACATTCCAACAAAACATGTTTGATAGTAAGAGCAGCCTGGCAGAAATTACATTTAGGTGGGTCTTCGTTATTGAGTAAATACAAATGAGTCAACCTAGAATGTCCAATTCGACATGTAGTATAGACAGTTTGATCATGCCTGATCTCAAAATTATAATTGGCTAACTGTCTTTCATTAATTTTCGGGTTAATTAATTGTAATTTATTATTTATGCAGTTGTCCCATTCCCTTTGCCATGTTTCATTTATGTACAAATTAATTGTGGGTTTCAAGTCCTCGGGAGGAATTAAACATTGTCACTTTTAAGGAGATGGCGGTGCCACTGTAGTTTGTAAAGGGTAGCTCACATGTTTGTGCAACTATCAACCATTTTATTTTAATAGTCTGTGGAGCCCTTTAAGGTTGCAAAAGTGTAGAATTTGCGCTTTTTAATGGTAGCCTATTTTCTAACGCTTCAGGTCAAACGCAAATCTGAATCTTATCATTTCTGTTCATGTTAATATGACTTAGTAGCTACAACAACCACGGCACTTATGAAAAAAAAGTGAAATTTTTAATTACTTTGGATTGTTACCTGATAAGACTGGGGAGAAAAAATAAAGAATAATGGATGAAAAACCCAAAATAGCACCATGAACATGATTGATTTTAACCACTTCATATAGCCCAAGTTTGTTGCAAAAAAAAAAAAAAAAAAAGGTCTTTTGTAATAAATTTTCTTAGGTATAATTTAGATCTTTAATGTGTTTTTGTTGGTCAGTTAGCTACACAATACACAAAAAGAATGAATAAATTTTAGGTGAAGTGACATGCAAATAATAATTTTAAATCTCGACATTCCTACAAATTACAAATCTGATCAATAAATGCCCCTTTCAATGAACAAAGCTAAAATGACTGTAGCTAGTGCAACCTGATATACCCTTTATAAAATATAAAAACCTGTCTACACTTTGCAACAAGAGCTTGCACTGACATGCTGTGTAAATGAAGTGACTTGAACACCTCTAAATAGCCACTGATTTTTGCTTTTACATGTTCACACAAATATGCAAAGCAGTATTTGAAAGCAGCCGCTGATCAGCAGTTATCAGATTGACCCGGTCCAACTTTAGAAGGCTGGCAGTGTTGCATTTTTATAATGCAAGTGTCAAATTGGTACTAATGCAGTGGGACTTTGACAGAATTAGCATCAGTTTATCACCTTGTCTCCAAGCTTGTATTCTGGGGCTGTGAGCAGATGGATTGGGGACAGGTCAGCTGGAGGCGTGTCATCTTTTGGTGGCTGAGGGTAGAGAGGCTTATTGGGAGACTGGATCTGGCTCAGGAGGTCATTAATCAGGTCCTCTGCACGGTCTTTAGGCATCGGCTTCCCGTGCCAGTTATCCTGATCCTCAATGCCTGAACAAAAAACCCCAAGTCTCAGTCATAATGAGCATTAGCATAACAACATGTCATTAATGTTAGTCATCATCCTGTTCTGCAATCATGGCGTTAATCACCTTTGAGACCTTTGCCTTTGAATGTTTTAGCTACGATGGCAGTGGGCTTCCCCTTCACTCCTTCAGCATGCCACATAGCCTTGCACAGCTCCTCCACATCATGCCCATCCACTACATAAGTGTTAAAGCTGAAGAAAAAAAAATGGGTGGTAAACACAAAGAGTTATGAAAGGGCAACATGGCTGTGTTCCGAACGGATAACTAATAACTACTACCAACTGCTTAGTGTTGTCTATATTGCCTAGTACCCAACATTATGCAATATTCTACACAAAATGAAATTACTTTGAGAGATTGTGTATGATTTAGGAAGAAATAAAACAAAAAGGTTGATCATATCATACCCAAAGGCCTCACAGCGCTCCTTGTAGATGTTCACATTGTGCTGCAGTGGTGCTGGCTCACTCTGGCCCAGGCGGTTCACATCAAGAATGGCCACCAGATTGTCAAGCTTGTAATAGGAGGCAAAAGCCATGGCTTCCCACACCGACCCCTCTGAACACTCGCCATCTCCCAGCATACAGT
The DNA here is from genome assembly GCA_903798195.1 of Danio kyathit. Lineage (NCBI taxonomy): Eukaryota > Metazoa > Chordata > Actinopteri > Cypriniformes > Danionidae > Danio > Danio kyathit. The sequence goes on from CAIGQS010000019.1 coordinate 573,576, forward strand.
ACACACGGTAGCTAATGACACAATAAGACAAGACAGATGCATTCAGAGAATTATGGAATAATTACAAACAGAAGCTTTACGTTATTACCGTGTTATTAGTTTATTTCTGTGGTCTAATACAGAATTTCTCAACCCTGGTCACACTGGTCCAAGAACTAAAACCTTGTTTAGACTAGATCTCTGGTGTGACATAAGTATGAGGTTTTTAATTTAGTGTACACAAGCAATTTGGTATAGTAGGCTATGAAATAAGAAAAACATAAGTCATCGTGCAAGCATTCTTTAAGGTTTCAGAAGTCAAAACTTTCTCTTTAGTTTAAAATATCTTATATTGAAGCCAATCTGCCAAACAACAGGTTGTGGAATTTGCCACCTCATTAAGGCCCCGTTTACACTAGTACGTTTTAGTTTTAAAACAGCGTTTTAGAATGAAAACGATCCGCGTCCACACTATCGTTTCACCCAGCATTTCTGAACAGCTCTCAGTCTACACTAAAACGGTGAAAACGCACATCACGTGACCACACACACGCTCTCTGGCATGCACTGCAGTGTGCTCTGAGCACACACACACCCACATGAGAGCTGCGCAAGTTGGACTGTTCATCACGGATCTACCGCTGGATCTAATCTCACTATATTTGTTAAACGTGATATTTAATTCATCTTGTTGTCTATATCTAACAACATATTCCCGGACTTTGGTCTTTTGAATCTATTAATTGTTCTTAGGTAACGTGCTTTGGCTGAGCGCAAAGATAAGTTAGGTTAATATTAATTAATGTAGCCGCGGACGCAGATTCTGCACATCTGACTGATTGTTTGCTTTTATTTTCTCTATTGTATAAACTTATTTGTGCGTTATACTTTTATAATGGCCATTATTGATCATTAAAACGGATATTCAATGAAAGAGAGGGTATGTTTTGTATTTTCAATGAAAATGAAAGGAGGCAGTAATGTTATAGGCTCCGTTTTGTTATAAATATGCCTGAAGATGACGGTCATATCATGCAGCTACACGACGCCTCAACATTTTTGATGTCTTTCGAGTTGCTAATATCAAAATAAAAATAGGCAGTTCCTCACATCATGTATTCATTTTATTGTTAAGATGGTACAACAGCATAACCAGGGTGATGTGAATAACTTTATAAAAGTACACACTCGGGAGTTTGTTTTCCATATCAAACTTGCGAAGTCTGAACTTACAAGTCGAGGATGCAGGACTGAACTGTGTGAAGGCTACTTAATATTGAGAAAAAGCCCCAATCAGATAGGCGAATCTCAGCAGCCCCGCCTCCGTTTTCAGATGTCTCCGTTCCCTCCCCCCCCCCCCCCCTCTACACTGAGACGGAGCAGCAGCGTTTTAGAATGAAAACGGCCTCTCCAGCATTTCCAAAACGCTCCGTTTTCGGGGCTCAAAAACTCCGACGTAGTGTGGATGGATGGCGTAACCGTAGCAAAACTTAAACTAAACTAAAACTTAAACGTATTAGTGTAAACGGGGCCCAAGTGTGGCTAATCTCTGCCTTTCCAGAACACATACTTGGTTCTTTTGTTTACTTCATTTTATTGTGTATTTGTTTTCAAACATAATATGATTTAACAGATGGTTTACACTGCTGCTATTTTGAAAAAAAAAATTAAATATGCAAAACTGTTAGCCAATCATAACAGCGGACATTTTCTTTTGAGTCTACAATCTGCCATGCCCATTCAATCAGCGTGTTCTGATGAGGGCAGTCAAAACATGACAGTAAAAAGCCAAACAATTCTAAATTAGGAGGATATTTTGGTGTAAAAATCTTGATAACCAAGTGAAACAATTTGGAACAAAACACTCTTTGGAGAACACAAGTACCTTGATTTATCCAAGTATTTGCCGGTGTAGGCCATACCACAGGCAGCACCCAAACCCTGACCAAGAGAGCCTGTTGCTACATCCACAAACGCTAGTTTCTGAAACAAACAGATATGAAAGTTAACACACAAGTCTGTAAGTCTTAATTTAATATAATAAGCTATGTCTTGTAGTTAGAAAATGAAGTTACATCGTATACATGGTTTCCGCTACATTCATTCTTCCATGGCGGGCCGCCACACCAAAATTCATCCCGCTACGGCATCATTGTTGTTGTTTTTTTTAATAGCAGGTTATAATCGCACCAAAACGTATTAAAAGGTAAGTGAAGTATAACAGCGCAAACTTTTCTTTAACCGTAGTAGTGTGGTGCGTTATTTGTTTAACCCTATACGGTGACATGCTGGCTGACTGACAGGTGCGTGAGACGTGAGACCAGGAAACACGGCGTAGCTTTCAGTTAAGATGAACACAGTTTCCATAATTATACTTAATAGATAAAGGTCTATGGTTCTGCATACAATGACTTTATCTGGCTGGAGTTTATAACGGTTTCACTTTACTTCAGAACTGTTCAGCTACTTCAGCTGTTTCCCTTTACTTCAGGACGCATGAATGCCGCTCTGTAGGTCGATCGGAGACATTCATAAATATTCCTAGCAAATCTAATAAATGTTGGAGATGTACACGTCACATAAATGCACTAAAATCGCACTTGAGCAGTGTATATTTCAGGGTGTGAAGTTGTGCACGAACAGAGGAAATCAGCGCGCAAGCAGAGATTCGCATGCTCGTATTACATAAATGCGAACTCGACGTGTAATACTGCGTTCACAACATGTGTCATTGAAATAACACCCATAGGTAGTTGGTACATCTGTGTAAAAGTCCTGCCGCCACAGCTGGAAAAAATCCTAGAGGAAACACTGGTATATATTAAAAAACTCCACAGATGTATCTATTAGGGCTGGGACAATAACTACATTGCAAATCTGAATTTATTACTACTCTCTTCTTGAATCAATTCTGAAGTCAGTTTTTACCACCAGATGGCACTGCACCCTTTACAAACAGCAACACTGCCAAACCTTACACATACAACTTGAACGTAAAAAAACAATCATAAATAAAAGTTAATAAATTAAAGAAAATGTTTGAGTTACAAGGCTGTTGATAGTAATCTGTGTTTACATTAATCCCGTGGAATAAAAGCCATGGTGCAAGTGCGTTTAACCACTTACAGTACATGACAAAGCACAAGTGCTCTTCTTCATGCTCACTAAAAGCGCAAGGAAAAAAAAAACAAGCTTAGGGCACCATCTGCTGCTGAAAACTGAGCTCACAGTCCATTCCATAGAGCAGGGGTGAGCAATTCTTTTCTTATGAAGGGCCAAAAAACAAATTTGGTTGTGGTCTGTGGGCCGAAGGTAAATATATCAAGCTGTATTATAAAGTTTTCATGATTAATTTCCTCTTTAATACAAAAAATAAATAGTTTGGGCATCTCTGCCATAGAGATTCACAAAAAAGAATCCATGAATCACTATACATTGATTTATGTTCCCAGCTCGGTCTATTGTTTTGTCATGTTCAGCAGTTTGTGGTCCACAAATGTTTTTCATGGAGTTATTAAAGTGGTGCTACTCACAGGAGTGGGGTGACCCTCTAGGTCAGAGTCGATTTTGCGCAGGTTTAGCAGATCAGACTCTTTAATATATCCAGCCTCTGCCCAGGCAGCATACAGAATAGGAGCAGCATGGCCCTGAAAACAGCCACAGGAAGGGTGCATTAAGTACTTGCAGGAAACAAACAAGTTCAAGGAAGCTCCTATCCAACATAAATCACCAGCCCACCTTGGATAAGATGAAGCGGTCGTTGCAGGGGTTGCGGGGATCATCAGCTTTATAGCGCATGGTGTGGAAAAACAGCACAGACATGAGCTCGGCAGCACTGCAGCAGGAGGTGGGGTGTCTGTTAGAATGAAAACACATCAGTATCAATTCATCCATCAACCATTAACCATCAGCTTAAACATGCTGGATGTTAAAGACCAGTCCGACATGCAGGTTATCTTTCACTTCAAAAACCAAAATCCTGATTACAAATGGTACTAGAGGGCAAAATATGACCCTGTCATCACTGGGGATTGAGGTGTAGTAATAGACCTTATCAGAAGAATCAATGACTTAAGCTACTGCCAAACCTAATAAATATTATATGATTCATTTAATAATCGTTAAGGTTGTAGATTCAAATAAAGAAACAACAGTGCAATAGGTCAAGGTATAAACATTCTGCTTTTTTATTAAAGGTACAAAAGGTGAATTAATCAAATATCAGATTAGTAAATCTAATGCATGTCACTTCAAACCTGTGTATTGTTAAGAATCATTATTTGAAATTGCATAGAAAAGACAGACCTGTATATTGTTCTACTCTGCACTGAAATCATTAGATCAGTCAGTCAAATTTGCCTGCGATATTGATAACTATAAAAGAATTAAGTTGAAACACATTGTTATGACAAACATGATGTTTGCACTTCAACTGAGGATGCAGTAAAAACTGTTAGTTTTGTTCCTAAAGTGGTTTTAATTCCCAGTAAGAGTTGGAAAAGCACCCATGCAATCCAGTTGCCACAAAACAGTAAAAACCTGTTATATTTGGATTGTGAGTCAAAATACATGCAGTCTTGTGTTATCAGTCAGTTTATTCCTAATTCTTCACGACAAAAACACCACTGATTAATTACCATATTTGTCCTACAGAGTGACTCATTTAGGCTGAAATAAGAAAACAAAAATGGAAAGGGTTAAGAAAACTCCACTGATCCGTTTCAGAATGAGTGATTTGACTGCAAAAGGTACAGACAAAAGAATGAGTCATGATAAATTCTTCCTTGTATAAACTGAATTCAATAAGAACAAAAACTGGTTATCGTACACTAAAATAAAAATGAGGAGGAGCAGAAAATGAGGAAGTGTCATAACCTAAAAACAAATAGTATCAGGTAAACGTTTCAAAATTCTGGAAAATCCTCAACTTGAACGAACGAAAGAATGTTTATTGTCAGAAAGGGTGTGTGAGGTGTATTGTAATATATTAACCACCTGACACATGGCGTCCAAGAGAAAAAACAACGTCTTTAATTCATCTAAAACAATTTATCCTCTGCAGGTTTAGAAACCCCCCTCTGGGATTCGGTTCATATTGAGAAATGACCTCTGTGGCAATAAATTGGTCCACTTTACAAAAGAGAACTGCAGAGCAGAGATTGAGCAACGCAAAAGTTTTCATTTCACGCAACCTGTATGTGAACCTCCCTTATCGCTGCAAACCTAAACAGAGCGTGCTTTTAATTTGATTTTCATCAGTCCATAGCATCATGGAGGATAACAGCACTTTAACCCACAGCACAACGGACACCACGAGACCTCCACGCCTCCACGTGACAACCTGTTGAGGAAACGTGCAGACGCGAGCTCCGTGTATAAATTAATTAGTGATGAGAAGAGTCGTTTCCGCAGAACGGTTCTTTTAAACGGTTCGGTTCAAATCGATTCTTTCGAGTCTGGGCGTACCTGCGTCATCACGTTCCCATGACCCGACGTGACATTCCATAGCTCTGTAAACATACATAAGTGTTTATCGCGTATTAAAATGGTGACTTAACTCTGCAGATAAAGCAGTAAACTTGAAACTAAATACAATTTAAATTTAATTTATTTCAACTTTAAATTAATTACAACTCTATTTAGAAGGCTGACATAAAAATCAAAACCACAACATTAACGGAACTTTTTTGTAACATTTCTAAAATTAAATTGACGAGATTTTTGATTATCAAGTCAATCGCTTCAACAAATCAGTTGTCGCTTACGGTGTTCAAATCGGGTAACAGATTCAATATCCGCACTCACTGAAAAGATCCGACTCAAACGAACAACTCGTTTACGAATCGGACATAGTTATAATCAATCAGTTGCAACTCTACCTGTGATACTTTTAGAATCTACAATTAACACTTTATAATCCCACTTAAAATTCCCCACACACAAACCCGTGCTAATTATAGTGGCGATGAGAGCTAAGCCAATTTCACTGGTCATCTTTATGCGGCCGCGACGGGCTAAAAGGCTTTCAAATGTAATGCTAGTAACGCTAAAACAGTTATATTGAATTGTGTCCAGTTTGTGTTACATTATATCAATGCATACGAACTAAAATGGTCGAATGAAAACATAAAGCATGAGCTCCATGCCCGTCCCCCTCGCCAAGTTCACGTGCTATGCAGAAACGTAAAGTGAACATTTGCACAACAAACAACATAAATGAGCACCTACAGTTGTAAACATGTCGTTCGGATTCCTATAAAGACTTAATTAGTGACTTTAAATCAGAGTAACGTCTTTACCCGGAGTTTGAGGCGCATGTTTCCCTGATGGAGTGAATCCTGAGCTTGTTCGCGATGTCTTTCAGGCCCTGCAGAGTTTTCTCGTCGGGTTTGTGGTAACTCATGGTTTAGATGTATATGGAGAAAATGCAGTGAGATAAACCCAAAAGCTGTAGCTCAGAAATTAAACTATCCTGATTCTACGTTGAATATATAATTGTTGAGAGAAGGGCAGCGCTACCAGAGCCGACTACGGTGTGGGACGCGGGTAGCGTGGTGCGTGTGTCTTTTAAGTGACGCGTGACGTCAGCTGTCAACTCATGCGCTGCGGCGAACCATTGGACGATAGGCTTTTCGCAACAGCATGGCTGAAGTGAGGTTGCCAGATCAGGGCAGAGACCGCAGGCAAACACAAACAGACCTCTGTTGTAATAAACCTCACGACATGCAAGATAAGGATGAAAGGGGTACTCGGGACTTCTTCTTTTTATAACCTAAGTGAAATCTTCAGCTGCACACACGGTTACACTGATTAAATGTTGCGACGGTTGTAAAATCCTTGAAATGATTGAGATGATTGAATCACTGATTCGTCGAGTCATGATGACGGTCTGGAGGAAAGGAGTGCGGAAACTGATCAACCCTATGGAGTTTACAGCTTTATACATTCTATTTTAAAATCCTCTAAATTGCCTAAAACCTTAAACAACAACAAAAACGTATTTACATATATATATAAAACAGTTTCGTTGGTATTGTTGTAAAAATATCCTGTCCTGAACGTCTTATTTTTGCTGTGAAATCTTCTGTTTTTGATTTAATTCTCAAGTAAACGTGAGAGTAACTTTTTATTTATATTTCAAGATGAACACGAGCTAGACGCGAGTTACTATTACATTTACATGTCCTATATATAATGTTGTTGTTGTTTTGTTTGTAACTACTGTACATACGTGTGATCATAAAACTAAGCATTTAAATCTTACTATCATGGTTACCTTTTGCATAAAAGGTTTTATTTGCTACAATTAATGACATTAGTTAGCATGAACTAACAATGTAAAATATGCTGACAGCATTTATTTATCACTATTTACTAAATGATTGAAAGTAAGAGCCGTATTTGTTAACATTAGTCAATGCACTGTGAAATAGTATGAACATTTTCATGTTTATTAATAATGCCAAATATTAATAAAAAATATTGTTTGTAAAAAACAAATGATATTTATGTTACCAATTTAGCTTATTTATCTTAATCTTTAATTATTATACTAAAATATACTGGGTCATGGAGTCTACAAATTTATACACTCTTTTTTAAATCCTCTAAATTATCTAAAACCTTAAACAACAACAAAAACATATTTACATATGTAAATAAAATACAGTTTCGTTGGTATTGTTGTAAAAATATCCTGTCCTGAACATCTTTTTTGCTGTGAATTTTCATGTTTTTAATGAATTGAACATGAGAATAACATTTTATTTATATTTCAAAATGAACACAAGCTACATTTACATTTCCTATTAATAATGTTGGTGTTTTGTTTTTGTTAGTAGCTACATAACTGTGATCCTAAAACTAAACATTTAAATCTTGCTATAATTTAATGGTTACCTTTTGCATAAAAGGTTATATTTTCTACAACTATTGACATTAGTTAGCATAAACTAACAATGAAAAATATGCTGACAGCATTTATTTATCACTATTTACTAAATGATTGAAAGTAAGAGCTGTATTTGTTAACATTAGTCAATGCACTGTGAAACAGCATGAACATTTCCATGTTTATTAATAATGCAAAATAATAAAATATTGTTTGTAAAAAACTAATGAAAGTTATGTTATCAATTTAGCTTATTTATCTTAATCTTTAATTATTATACTAAAATATACTGGGTCATGATTGTTTTTGAAATCTCCTAATTTGTGTTCAGAATTTCATCTTACTTTTCAACCATAAATAACATCTTCATCAAAATGCCTAACTGAGAAAAAATAAAGGTGTTTTTTTCCCTTCTTGAGCGTCTACACATTATCACTCATACTGATTATTGATCAAACCCTACACTGTAAAAAAAACCCCTAATTTTACAGAAAATATCTCTAAATTTTTTACAGTAATTTTTTGTCATTTTAAATTATATTCAAAACTTAGTAAAATGACAAACAATCTCTCTAAATTAACAGTTTGACTTTCATTTTAGGTACTTTATCATTAAAGACAAATTACTGACATTTTTGTTTTTTATACAGGGAAATTACACTATTATTTATACAGTATTTTTTCTGTTATTTTAAATTATATTCAAAAGTCCGTAAAAATTACAAACAATATCTGTAAATTAACAGCTTGACTGTTATTTTATGTACTATACAATTAATGACAAATTACAGCAATTTGTCTGTTTTATACAATTAAATTGCCGTATTATTTAAACACTGTTTTTTCCTGTTTTTTTGAAGTACATTTAAAATTACGTAAAATTAAAGTAATAAATTGTAATTGTAAAAAAAAAAAAAAATCGTAAAAAAAAGGTAAATTACTGGCAGCTACGGCTGCCAAACAAAAACCATAAAATTACGGTAAAATTTCTTTTGTTGAAGTAAAGTGCAAAAATAATAAATCTACAGATATTTTCATTAAAAGGTTTACAGAAAAACACTGTTATTTTACAGACTTCTCCTAGATTATTAGGATCAAATCCATTTAATAAAGTTACACAATAAGAGTTTTACAAAGAAACACTGTTATTTTACAGACTTTTCCTAGATTATTATGATCAAATCCATTTAATAAAGTTACACAATAAGAGTTTTACAGAGAAACAATATTATTTTACAAACTTTTCATAGATTATTACGATCAAATCCATTTAATATTGTTACACAATAAGGGTTTTACAGAGAAACACGGTTATTTTACAGACTTTTCCTAGATTATTATTATCAAATCCATTTAATAAAGTTACACAATAAGAGTTTTACAGAGAAACACTGTTATTTTACAGACTTTTCCTAGATTATTATGATCAAATCCATTTAATAAAGTTACACAATAAGAGTTTTACAGAGAAACACGGTTATTTTACAGACTTTTCATAGATTATTATGATCGAACACCATCAATAAAGTGACTGCACTAAAAGTTTAAGAGAAAACAATGTTATTTAAAAGAATTTTCCCTAAATCATTACGATTAAACACCTTTAATAAAATGCCAAGACATACTCAAGGTCGTAATTTAACGGTTTTATTTTGGATCAAAAAAGTCTGGAAAAAACAAGATACAAGATACAACTGGTTAAAATTCTCACAACTTTAAAATTAAAGTGGTTACATTTTATTGAATAGTATTTATGTAAAACATGTTGAGATTTAAGTTATATGGAATGACTCTGTTCCAAATCTTAAATGAAACTGTAATGGGAAGGGGACGCTGACAAAGGAGTGCGGATCCAAATGCAAGTTTATTACACAGAGATGGTCAGGCAAGCAACAGTCAACAGAGGAGCAAACAGATGTATGCAGGGAATCCAGAGTCATGGTCAAATAACAGGCAAATGGTCAGTCCCAGCAGCAACAACAACAACAACAACATAAACAATTAACAAGCAAAGCAAGAGAAACGCGTCATAATGTTCACAGTAACAGTATAACAAGCCTTAGCAATTAGTGCGTGCATCTGTGCTGCTTTTAAAGTCCATGTAATCAGTTCATAACGATCCTCCGACTGTGTGTGTGTGTGTGCAAATAGTGGGTGTGAAACAGTGAAAATCAAGTAGCTGTATACGTTTTCAGTATATCTTAAGTTTATCATAATCCTATAGTCTGAGAATTTCATGAAACTGTTGTGCTGTTTACTGTAGTAGTATAAATGTTCCTGTCACAATCATCAGCAATTTAATCCTTGTAGATCGCTGGTAAACACGCAGATCACCATAGAACTACAAATCCGCCATTATATAGACTACAGATCCAGTCATGCAGTGCTCCCATGCACCTGTTCCAGATTCCACTGATTGCGCACACACACACAGTCGGAGGATCGTTATGAACTGATTACATGGACTTTAAAAGCAGCACAGACGCACGCACTAATTGCTAAGGCTTGTTATACTGTTACTGTGAACATTATGACGCGTTTCTCTTGCTTTGCTTGTTAATTGTTTATGTTGTTGTTGTTTGCTGCTGGGACTGACCATTTGCCTGTTATTTGACCATGACTCTGGATTCCCTGCATACATCTGTTTGCTCCTCTGTTGACCGTTGCTTGCCTGACCATCTCTGTGTAATAAACTTGCATTTGGATCCGCACTCCTTTGTCAGTGTCCCATTCACGTTACAGTTTCATTTAAGATTTGGAACTGAGTCATTCCATATAACTTAAATCTCAACATGTTTTACATAAATACTATTCAATAAAATGTAACCACTTTAATTTTAAAGTTGTGAGAATTTTAACCAGTTGTATCTTGTATCTTGTTTTTTCCAGACTTTTTTGATCCAAAATAAAACTATTAAATTACGATCTTGAGCATGTCTTGGCATTTTATTAAAGGTGTTTAATCGTAATGATTTAGGGAAAATTCTTTTAAATAACATTGTTTTCTCTTAAACTTTTAGTGCAGTCACTTTATTGATGGTGTTCGATCATAATAATCTATGAAAAGTTTGTAAAATAACAGTGTTTCTCTGTAAAACTCTTATTGTGTAACTTTATTAAATGGATTTGATCATAATAATCTAGGAAAAGTCTGTAAAATAACAGTGTTTCTCTGTAAAACTCTTATTGTGTAACTTTATTAAATGGATTTGATCGTAATAATCTAGGAGGAGTCTGTAAAATAACAGTGTTTCTCTGTAAAACTCTTATTTTGTAACTTTATTAAATGGATTTGATAATAATAATCTAGGAAAAGTCTGTAAAATAACAGTGTTTCTCTGTAAAACTCTTATTGTGTAACTTTATTAAATGGATTTGATCGTAATAATATAGGAGAAGTCTGTAAAATAACAATGTTTTTCTGTAAACATTTTAATGAAAATATCTGTAGATTTATTATTTTTGCACTTTATTTCAACAAAAGAACTTTTACCGTAATTTTATGGTTTTTGTTTGGCAGCCGTAGCTGCCAGTCATTTACCTTTTTTTTACGATTTTTTTTTTTACAGTGTAGATATATCAAATATGATATAAACACCTTTTAGTTGTTTAGATTGTATTTTATATTTAGTTGAATGGTTAAATAAACTCAATTTATTTACAAAAATTAGATTTGTATTAATTACATTTCCTTTTTCAAGCTTTAGAGGTTAAAATTAGACTCTGCCCCTTTAATGTGGGTTGGTCTTCATAAACAAGGAAGTGGCGTTTCTTGTTCTGTCTTTGGTAGAAAACCAAAGTGTATGACACTGCAGTAAATTAAACCATACATTAATAACATACAATAATATACACATAGAAATGGTTTTAGTATTCCAATATTCACATTCTTACTTGTGTCCTTTTAACAGATATTAATTAGACTGAGATGTCCCTTATGAGATGTCTTATTTCATTCCTTGGCATTGGATTACAAAGATACCAAGTTATATCATATCTAGTGATGAGTCTTACTCATTTTCACCAACAGCTACAGCCTTAAAAATCACTTGCACTAAATGGACGGCCAGTGTAGACTTTATTGAATATTAAATGAAATTTGGCACGGATTATTCAGTCGTCCTCTTGATCTTCAGCATTTTCATCTTCAAACTCCTAAAAAAAACATTGTTACAGTGTACAGCAAAACTATCTGAGAAGTACATTTAAATAGACAGTTCACCAAAAAAAGATGGGGGAAATTCTGTCATTATTTACTCACCCTTCGCTTGTTCCAAACCTGTTTGACTTTCTTTTTTCTGTTAAACACAAAAGAGGATATTTTGAAGTAAGCTGAAAAACCTGAACCAATTGACTTCCATAGTATGGATGTTGATGGTTACAGATTTTTAGCTTTCTTCAAAATATTGTCTTTTGTGTTCAACAGAACAAAGAAAGTCATTCAGTTTTGAGCCACTTGAGGGAGAGTAAATACTGAGTTAAATTTCATTTTTGGTTGAACTATCCCTTTAATTAAGATAAACTGATTCCACACCTTTTTTTGGGCCTCAAATTTTTCTTCAGATGTGATGGGATCTTTGTCCACTCTCTCCAGCTGGGGAAGTTGTGAGATCACATAGAGCCTGTAATCGTCAGTCTTTGCAATAGGGTTGTCCAAAAGCACAAGTGCCTTTAGTGTTTGCCCCACACTTGCTAGAGTCTGCAAAGCTTTCATAGAAGATATAAGGTTCCCCCTTTAAGATGTAAACAGAGAGTTATCAGATATAAATTGTTTATAATAGTGAGACATTTGCTTCTTCAATTTTAGCCTTCAGGTACCTGACATTAATATACTCGAGGCATTTCATATTGGCACTGAGTCCATCCAGTGTTTCTAACTGGTTATGTCTGAGGTGAAGAGTGATGAGACGCTCAAGCTTTTCCAGACCCTCCAGTTTCTTTATGTTGTTCTGGGCCTAAATAGTTTGGTGAATGTCCAAGATGATAGTTATTTGGAGATAATCACTACTGTGCACTTTTAATCTACAATAAGCATCAATAAGAGCAGCTACCAGATACAAATGGCGTAAGTTGGGCAGGTAAATGCCATCTGTTGTTTCCAAACAATTTCCTCTGAGCTCCAGAGTCACCAGATTGGTCAGATTTGGATATTCCAGGCCCTGCATGGTCTGGATGCCATTACCTTAAATAAATATAGGGCATGAATTTAAAAACATTGCTGCAGATGAAGCTTAAAATTTAATGTTTAGTGTCTAGTGGAGATTACAGTGAAATATGACCAATGTCAAAGTGTAGTATTACTTCATGTAGTGTGTTTTGAGTTTATTTATGCTTTTAAAATGTTTTATGGAACTTTGAAAAGTCTAACAAAGTAACAATTGTTGATGTTTTAGCCGTTTGAAAGGATGTATTGTCTTGGTTGTTCATGTAAATGTTAGTACAAAAACTAGTTAATGAGCAGTACATTCTGCTTTGTGGATTTATTTTTCTCTATGTATTATTTCTTATGCAGTTAAAAAAACATATATATACAATTTATGTTGCAATAGAAATAATATTTATTTAATAAATCCATAAAATGTCTCAGACTGATAAGTCTAAACTGTAAAGTCAAACAGTCAAAAGTCAATGGTCCTATAATGCATCATTCATTTTCCTTCGACTTCCCTTTATTCATCAGGGGTCGCCACAGCTGAATGAACCCTATAATGCAATATAAAAATAATAATAATTTTATTGTCAATTTTTTCCAAAGGAATATAAAAGTGTTTCATAGGTCATGAAACATTACAAATTTGATTTGTACCAAAAATTGGACAAAAATACATTTACAAGACACAATCAAATAAAACCTAAATTACATTATGACTGTTCTGCTTTATAAGACCTCAATGTACCATCAGGAGTCACAGGTAACAATTTAGTTTTGCCTGTATATGTTTTTTTTTTGACTCCGGTTAACAGGGAGTAGCTGTTAACATGCAGTTTATCAATTACAGAACACCACCATTTCAGCTAAAAATATTTAAAAAGAAAACAACTGAGAAAAAAAACACAACATGGACAAACTGAGGGTAAATTAATAGTAAATTAAAATAATTTCAGTATTTTGTGAGCATAACCTGACTCAGATATTCTATTTGCATAACTTCACGGAAGTGGATGTTCCCACCTTCTCTGATAGGTGGAAATTTCTGTACTGCATTATGGGTAATGTAGCTTTCACCCTAAATTCAGTTGTTAAATGTAATTATTAAAAAAAAAGTTGAAAAAGTGTGACAAAAGCATACACCTTTGATTAACAGCTTTAAAATTCATAGCAAGTTTTAAATTAAAATTTTACTATATGGCAGAAAGTCGCTGGTTCGAGTCCCAGCTGAGTCAGTTGGCATTTCTGTGTAGAGTTTGCATGTTTTCCCCGTGTTGGTGTGGGTATTTTCCTAGTGCTCTGGTTTCCCCCACAATCCAAACATATGAGTATAGGTGAATTGAATGAACTAAATTGGCCGTAGTGTATGAGTGCGTGTGTTTGAGAGTGTATGGGTGTTTCCCAGTACTGGGTTGCGACTTGAAGGGCATCTGCCAGGTAAAACATATGCTGGAATAGTTGGCCGTTCATCCTGCTGTAGCGACCCCTGATACATAAGGGACTAAGCCGATGGACAATTAATAAATGAATGAAATTTCACTATAAAGAAAATGTATGCAGTTTTTTTAATTGTAGAACCTGATAATTACACTATATAGTTTAAAAAGAACTCAATAAAAGTATTATACTAATTAATGGACTAAACTAACCAGTAAGATTGAGGGTTTCCAGTGCTGGGCCTCCGAGACCCTTCACATCAAACAGGCGATTGCTTGCAATGCTGAGCCACTGCAGGAAAGTGAGCTGACCGAAAGGCTGCCCCTCAAAGCCCTGAAGCAGGTTGCTGTCTCCCTTCACCCACAGCAGCTGGGTGAGGCCAGCCAATGGAGAGAAGTCTGACAAATGATTGGAGGAAAGGTCCAAATAACGCAGATGGATGAAGGAGCTGAGCAAAGCCAGGTCTGTCAGACCCCTGGTTAAGACAGGTACAATGGGAACCAATATTTTTAACTTTAGTGTGATACAGTACATGGTGTTGAGAATTACGCAAATAGACATTTATTAATTTTGATATTTGTACACATTGTTCTAACTATAAGTAAAACATTGTCAACTAGCTCTCATTAGAGTATTAATTTAACTTTGGCAGGAA
This sequence comes from Danio kyathit, assembly GCA_903798195.1. Lineage (NCBI taxonomy): Eukaryota > Metazoa > Chordata > Actinopteri > Cypriniformes > Danionidae > Danio > Danio kyathit. The sequence goes on from CAIGQS010000019.1 coordinate 588,687, forward strand.
GTTAGGTTAGGGTTAGTAAAATAAGCTGACTTGTAGTTACAAAGTTACTACTACATTTGTTAAGTAGAAAGTCCATTAAAGGACTATAGGAAGGAAGATATTTTGAAGAAAGCTGAAAAAGCTGTAACCGTTGACTTACTACATTGGTAAATACTATAGCGGTCAATGGTTACAGATGTCTAGCTTTCCTCAAAATGTCTTCTTTTGTGTTTAACAGAATAAAGAAACTCATAAGGGTTTGGAACAACTTGAGGGCAAGTACACAGTGAATACGTCTTTTGTTTTTGGACGAACTATATACCTTAATTACTCTAATGACTGTTAGTTGACATGTAGTTGAAAAGTTGCAGTTACTAAAATGTCTAAAGTGGACTAAAAAGTGTTACCAAACAGACTAACTTACTTATTTTTAAGATCAAGTCTGACATAGGCATGAGACAGACCATTCCCTGTGCGACATAGCAAGGATAAACTTCTCGCTAAAATGTCCTGGGTTAGTGGACAGGACTCTAGCTGAGAGAAAGACAGAGACTTTAAAATAAACTCACGGTAAATCATTTTAATTATTTGAATAAAAATGTCATTAAAATAAGACCAAATAAAACACATTTTATAACGTTACCTGATCTCCACCTGAATTCTTCTTTTCTTCTCTTCCAAGATCCTCATTCTCTCCCTCTTCATCAGACTCTGCTTTCAATATCTCATCTTCACCAGAGTCTGACATTATTCTTCTATCTTAACTACCTTGTCGATCAACTTTTCACGGCTTAAAATAAATGATTGGACATTTAGATCGATCAATTTACATTAGCACGCTGGCTAACTTTAGCTTGCTTGTTAGTAACTTAGTTAACATAAACAGACAGGATGCACTGAAAAATAACTATGTTACTTGTAAACAATTTGTGATAATTTCCTGTAGGGGAAAAATTCAAAATAACCAATCTATTAAAAATATATATAACTTATAACAGTCCCAAACGTGCTTTCAGTCACTCACCTCGCGCTGAAGAGTGTTTATGGCCGTTACCATAGTAACACCACTTATCCCAGAGAGACTACCCGTTCCCTCATGATCATATCTCGAGGGTGCAATTTCACTTCGCGCTGTCACTGCATATTATCACATTTTCACGAGTTAATATGATGTTCCCACGACACATTTTCACATTTTTACGAGTTAATATGACGTTCCCACGACATATTATCACATTTTCACGAGTTAATATGACGTTTCCACAAGTAGTTTTGTGGTCATGACAAAAAAGTGAGCCGAACACATAGACTCAGACTCTGTTGGAGAATAGAGCACCTTTTACCCTGAAACCGGGCTTGCTTTATTAAACTTTTATTGAATTTGTCCATCATTTGTCCATGAATTAACCATCGTTAATTCATCATTAAAAGTGTAATTGTTTACTTGTATTTACTATCACCAAATATCTCCAATAGCTCAGCAATAGCAAAACCATTTGTGGATAACATGTCTTTTTATTGTTTGTTTGTTTGAGGTCATAATTTTGATAAAACAATAGTTTTTATGTGTTTGCTATTTGTTATTCTGATTATTTTCTAAATGATTTGTGCATGTCTGGGATTTTCACATTTCAGCACAATGAGTTTCTGTGGTAACTGAGTGTTGTTACTAGCTGTATTTGAGGTAATAGTTGCAATTTAAGTTTATGACATGGTTGCATGAGTATTTCCAGAGTAATTGGCAGATCTTTCCGCTGTGGCGACCCCTGATAAAGGGGATTAAGCCAAAGGAAAGTGAGTGAAAAAAACAGACTATATATGGTTCACAAAATTTAAAGGCAGTGAGATGATTATTGGTTTTATAAAGGTTATGTCAGTAAAGGTTTTTATGTTAACTGTTTTGTAATACACATTTAATTAGTTGTAATTGCATTAAAGATGTTTACTTTGAACTTCAAGCTTTTGAGCTAAAAACTAAAGACTAATGCAGATATAAAAAGGAGACACTAAAGATGTCTGAAGATGACAAGCTCTATTTCAGTCAGAACCAGCATCTGCCTTGTCTTTGTCTTCATAACAAACTCAGCTGTTGTATCTCACATCCAGCACCTTGCAGTGATCCTCGGCAGCACTCATGGTTAGGTCACCCTCACCAATCCCATTGTCTTCTGGTGACCCTCAGAGGGTTGCTCTGTGTCTTTGGTGACCTTCACCAACCTGCAGTGTCTTTGGTGACCCTCACCAACCCTCAGTGTCTGTGGTGACCCTCACCAACCCTCAGTGTCTCTGGTGACCCTCACCAACCCTCAGTGTCTGTGGTGACCCTCACCAACCCTCTGTCTTTAGTGACCCTCACCAACCCGCAATGTCTTTGGTGATCCTCACCAACCCTCAGTGTCTGTGGTGACCCTCACCAACCCTTAGTGTCTGTGGTGATATTCACCAACCCTTAGTGTCTGTGGTGACCCCCACCAACCCGCAGTGTCTTTTGTGACCTTCACCAACCCTCTCTGTCCTTGGTGACCTTCACAAACCAGCAGTGTCTTTGGTGGCCCTCACCAACCCTGTCTGTTCTTGGTCACCCTCACCAAACCTCAGTGTCTGTGGTGACCCTCACCAACCCTCAGTGTCTTTGGTGACTCTCACCAACCCTCTGTCTTTGGTGACCCTCACCATCCCTCAGTGTCTTTGGTGACCTTCACCAACCTGCAGTGTCTTTGGTGACCCTCACCAACCCTCAGTGTCTGTGGTGACCCTCACCAACCCTCAGTGTCTCTGGTGACCCTCACCAACCCTCAGTGTCTGTGGTGACCCTCACCAACCCTCTGTCTTTAGTGACCCTCACCAACCCGCAATGTCTTTGGTGATCCTCACCAACCCTCAGTGTCTGTGGTGACCCTCACCAACCCTTAGTGTCTGTGGTGATATTCACCAACCCTTAGTGTCTGTGGTGACCCCCACCAACCCGCAGTGTCTTTTGTGACCTTCACCAACCCTCTCTGTCCTTGGTGACCTTCACAAACCAGCAGTGTCTTTGGTGGCCCTCACCAACCCTGTCTGTTCTTGGTCACCCTCACCAAACCTCAGTGTCTGTGGTGACCCTCACCAACCCTCAGTGTCTTTGGTGACTCTCACCAACCCTCTGTCTTTGGTGACCCTCACCATCCCTCAGTGTCTGTGGTGACCGTCACCGACCCTCTCTGCCTTTGATGACCCTCACCAACCCGCAGTGTCTTTGGTGACCCTCACCAAAACTTTATGTTCTTGGTCACACTAACCAACCCTCAGTGTTTTTGGTGACCCTCACCTACCCTCAGTGTCTGTGGTGACCCTCATCATCACGCCATGTCTTTGGTTACCCTCACCAACCTGCAATGTCTTTGGAGACCCTCACCAACCCGCAGTCTCTTCTGGTGACTCTCACTGCCTGCAGTGACACCACTCTAAGCAGCCATATGGGACAGAAAGAATTATGAGTGCATGCTTCTACATGAAGCCCTCTAAGTGTGTAAGGAAAAGAGGAATCCTCCAGATGGGACAAGGTCACACTAAACACCCTTCTCCGTGTTTCTTTCTGCACAAGGAGGAGGGTTAAAGGTGAAAAATGAGAAAGTGAGTGTACATACATACATACAGCTGACATAAGTGTGCATTATTAGTAACTATGAACACACACACACAAATTAATTTACAGGGCTTTTAATTTTAATAATGCTACTTAAAAGTAAAAACAATATATTGATGAGTTTATTCCATCTTTTCGTGACATGTGGCCAAGTATCGTGACCCACACTCGGAATTTGTGCTGTGCATTTAACTCATGCAAGTAAAAGTGCACACACACACACCGTGAACACACATCAGAAGCAGTGGGCAGCTATTTCTGCGTCGCTCGGGAAAATGTGTATGACTATCGCATATACTTACACAGTGATAAAACTCCTATTATGTTTGGGGTTTTTTTGCCGAGGGGTGTCCGGAGTCACGAGTCAACATTAGAAAAGTGTCGTTATTGGCCGGGAATCGAAAACCGAGTCAGAGTGAGTCAAAATGAAACGCAAATCCAAAGCCGTATAGACAAAGTCCAACAAAAGCTTCTGTAATCAACTGAAAAACTGCAAACCGCACAAAGCAACAAAGAATTCCAATAAAAAACCTGCTCCACCTTACGTCATTAGTGCGTTCTATTTAGAATCAGACGAATAGATCTGAGGAAACATCTATAAAAACATGTACATGCATTAACTTAAGCAGTTTACATGAACAATGTTTACTGAACAAAATATAAAAGAAACAAAAATTAAATAATATAATTGTATATTACATAATTTATATAGTTAGCTTTGTTGTACTTTTTGAATATATTATATTTAAATGAAATAATAGGCTACTGACACTATGATTTTACCCGTTAACGCAATTATGCTTTGCTTTTTTGTATATTACTTCAAAATAATTGTAATTTAGTTAGCATATTTAGATTTTTAAATATATATTTCCATTATATTTTACAATATATTCCAGCTATTGTTAAACATCATTCTTAAGCACATCATTTAATATTTCAAAGTTGCAATATTAGTTATTATAACCCACTTCATTATTTTCTGAATTCTTCATTAGTTTTTTTTTTACATATTTACAATTTAATTGTTAGCCTACTTTTACTAACTGTATATAATTAATAAAATACATATTAACAAATCTTCATATAATATGTTATATATCCAAACAGAAGATAAATATGGCACTTTAATATATCAACCACATACTTCTGTTTACGTACTTAGTTTTGTCTATTCGAATTGATTCAATCCATTCCTGTTCGTAAACATACAGCATGTAAACATGTGATAAACACTGGCTCAATCAATACAGTGCAAAGTGAGCAATCAATAAAATCCAAATAATTTATTTCAGTAGCATCTCTCTAAAATAAATGACTACCATAGTAAATCACACAACAAAGTAACCTGCTTCAAAACAGTAATCATAAATAATGCATGAAATCATGCACACTAAAAGCAGCAACAGTGCAATAATAAACTGAAGTAGAATAACATTCTACTCTGTAACAGTGTAGGGAAAAATATATCATTCTATTTTAATCTGATTAAAGTTTAGGTAAAACATAACATTTACCCAAAACTGGAGAGGAAGATGCTGACACTTTAGCATTAAATTGCAACATTACTTAACATCAAGTGCGTTAAACTGCATATATGTAAACTAAGAAACTCAACATGTTAGAAATTCTGCTTTGGTTATAGTCTCGGCTTGAAAATGATCATAAAACAAACTGGTTTCAAAACTACAAGTGTAAAAAAAAGAATTCTTTACACTCTCATAAAAACCTAAAATTCAGGTTTTTGATGCAAAACACACTTTGTTAATTGCATCAAAGTATAAATACTGTAACATTAAATCAATATTTAATGTTCACAGACCCTGAGAATAAGGGTGGTGAATGTAAAACCTGTAACAAAAATGCATGTAAGAAAAAATAACTATAAAGCAGCTGCCAATGTTCATGAAAATACAAATATCACATTCAATATGGCATGTGCTGTTTGTGATAGTCAGTTATTTAGGAAGTTAATACGATGATTTGATCATATATATGATCTGCGATTGTAGCAGAGAACGTTCAACATGGTTTTTTATCCACATTGCAGATACCACATTTTTCATACATAATGTGTCTATTTTATATGTACTTGTTTGACTTGAGCTTCATCCGGCTAAACTGTTTGAATATTTCCCTCATAGTTATCCATGCAGATCTGGATGCGTCGGGTGAAATACTCAGGCTCAGAAATGGCCTTCAGCAGGTCGTTCTGAACCAGACAGAGATCATACAGCTCTGATGTGCAGGCGGTTCGAGTCTGTAAGCCCTCACTCTCTAAAAACACCTGCAGAAAGAGGTGGATGAAGAATAAAGGAATGAAAGAGACACATAGGACGTTCATTCCGCAGATGAGAAATGAACATCTCATACCTTAGGATGGACAATAGTATCCTCGTCATTTTGACGAATGTTGTCGTCAATGAAGATATGTTGAACATTGCTGTCAAAAGGGTCAATCCAGAGTGGTTTCCCGCCTAAAATGGAGTATGTGTTTCGTGCCCACCTATTTAGGAAAAACAAAACATGCACTTTGACTTCAATGAGATAATATGCATAAAAACATGTTGGTGCGTTTTAAAAGTTTGCCTTGTGAGAGTGAGCTAGTTTAAACCAACAAGAAATTGGAAATTGCGATGTTGTGACAAATTAAAGGCACAAAATGTAAATAAAGATCAATGATAAAAACATGAATGCCACCAAGAAGAGTAGCGTCATGGGAGATGGCAGAATTAATTTTAGAAACAGTACATTTGGTAAAAAATTAGGTTAAATTTTATCATACCTCTTCTAAATAAATTCTTTGTAAGACAAAAAATGGGAAATTTAAGTGATCAGAGTCAATTTTGGTGACACAACCCACAGTAAATGATAATGAAAAAGCAGATTTGCTAGATTGCAATTGTATTTCCATGATGTATATGCAAATAAAAGAGCCATGCCACTTATTAAACTCTCTGAGTTTGACCACTGTTGGAAACAGTCGTTAATAGAAATGTTCATTTTAAAATATCCATTTCCCCTTAACATTTGAGCACTGATGAGCGTGATCTTAAACACTGCTGAATGCCCTTTTGGGTTATGATTGTGATTGGATTAGGCATGGGCCGGTATAAGATTAAAAAGTTAAAATAAAAGATAAAAGTTTTTTCCCCTTTGAACACAAAATATTTTATTTTGAGAAACATTTATAATATTTTGGAGCAGTAAATGTGCCAGGCCAAATAATGAAAATGAATCATTGACGTCTGCGGTCCTCATTAGTTTCAAAAACACAGATTTATTTCCAATTTAAAATGGCACCTTTGGATATCTTTTATTTTGAATGTAAATAAAAAAATCTTACACATACCTTAGGAACGGTATTAAAGAAAATTTTGGCGGTATGAAAACCTTGACTTTTCCAAACCGCGGTATACCTTGAAAACGGTTATTGTCCCATGCCTAGATTGGATATGATTGTGACAGATACGATTGTGACTGGATTATCGCTTCATCGCTCTTCACAGAAAAGAAACAGACAGGAGAGCGTTTGAAAGAGGCGTCTTTCAGCTGATCTATCAGCGGATCACACATATATCTGCTCATGGATGGATCCTCTGATATGTGTTACTTTCAAATGCTCCATTGTCTGAATATCTGTGTTCGTGCACTGTGAAGAGTGGTGAGCCGATGACCATTGGAACCAATCACAGTCATATCTGTTAAGCATGCAAGCACAAAAGTGCAATAAGACGTATTCCTGCACTACAGCACTCAAATGTTAGCTGGAAATGTATGTTTTTTTTTTAATTTAGTAAAGATTCATACCGAATTGAAATGAACCGAAATGAAAATTCTTGGACAAAACTGAATATTCTGTATGTACTTGGCTGAAAAATAAAACCAAAAATTATTTGTAATAATGATTTAATTAAATTATTTCATTTTGTAAGACTTTCTAAATTTAACTCAATAACTGAGATTATATGACTACAGCTAGAGGGAGAGTCAAACCAGCATGCTGAGCATTGTTGGGCAGTGTGACACAGCATAACACTTCTTTCAGCCAAAAAACAAAAATGCCATTTTGGTCTGATAATTTCAGTGAATTCCTTGCATTAAAGTAAGTACCTTAGATATCCATAATATACATACAAATAATCAACAAAATATATAACATTGTTCTTTGAATATTTTAAAGCAACAATGATTCATACGGTGTATATAAGTCACTTGTTTCAGTACAATACAAGTAATGCACAGGTCTGAAAACACCACAAATTATTTCTAAATCCATAACAGACCCCTCACCAGTCAAAGTTGTCCTGGAAGCCGCCCAGACCCTCAGCAGAGCTCAGATACTGGTACACACTCCGCTCTCCGTCCCGTGTGGATGCATGCTCTTCTCCACGGGTCAGCGACACACCCTTACTACTGCACCTGATGCGTCCGGCCATCATATTCACCTTCAGCTGGGACAAGAGACATGATGAGGACTGTGCAAATTCTACTTCTCCATACCTGATTCCAAATATGCCTGCTTTCATACCATATAACAGGTAAATCAGTACCTGATCTGAGTGGCATGTCAAACTTTTAAATATTCATAAAAATGTACTACAATGACCCACTGCCTCTGGGGACAATAGGCAATGGTGGGAAATGCATCATATGAACCATTGCTCAGTAGAATAAACAGCATTTAAAAGAAAAAGACACCACTTTGGGATCAGTTCTGGATGCATTTTTCTTTTTTTGTATTTATGTACTTTTCTTTCTCTAAGTATTTCTGTCACACTGTTGTCCACATTATACTATGCCATGTGAGCTATACTATAAAGCGCACTAAAAATAATTATATTGTATATAAAATACAATTTTATATACAATTGAAGACAAAATTATTATTAACTATTATTCGATTTTTTCCCCAAGTACTGTTTAATGGAGAGAGACTATTATTAGCGCATTTTTAAACATAATTGTTTTAATAACTTATTTTTTAACAATTAATTTCTTTTGTTTTGACAGTATGATGACAGTTAATAAAATGTATTAGCTATTATGCAGGATACTGGTTTTAAAGTGCAATTTACAGGCTTAACTAGGTTATGTTAACTAGACAAGTTAGGTTAATTAGGTTATTGGACAACAGTGTTTTTTGTAAATAATTTCTTAAGTGGGCTAATAATATTGACCTTAGCAGTTTTTAAAATTATTATTTTTTT